>PVLD010013588.1:0-36779 GCA_004027595.1 Dinomys branickii | reverse complement strand
TGGACATATATCAGACTGATACGATGCTTTCAGATCTTCTGGGAAAATGCCCAGAAGGGGAATAGCTGGTTTGAATGGAACCTCTAGACCTAGTTTGCTGAGGAATCTCCAAACTGCTCTCCACAGTGGTTGCACCAGTCTGCATTCCCACCAGCAGTGTAATAGAGTCCCTATTTCTCCACAGCCTTGATAGTATTTGTTATTGGATGATTTTTTTCATACTGGCCATTCTTACTGGGGTGAGATGAAATCTCACTGTTGTTTCTGTTTGCATTTCTTGAATGACTAAGGATGTGGAATATTTTCTCATATATTTATTTGCCATTTGTATTTCTTTATCTGAGAAGTGTGTACTCATCTCAGATGCCCATTTCAGGATTGGGTCTTTGAATTTGGACAGGTACATGTTTTTTAATTTTTTGTATGTTCTAGATAGAAGACCTTTGTCTGAGGGACAGCCAGCTAGGAATTTTTCCCAATTTGTGGGTTTTCTTTTTACTTTGCTGGTGATTTCTTTAGATTCATCTGGAACCAGAAGAGACCCAGAATAGCAAAAGCAATCCTAGGTAACAAAATTCTTTTACTTACTCACCTAAGATTGTCTTTCAAACACACAGGGCATCCACATTTTT
This sequence comes from Dinomys branickii, assembly GCA_004027595.1. Taxonomy (NCBI): domain Eukaryota; kingdom Metazoa; phylum Chordata; class Mammalia; order Rodentia; family Dinomyidae; genus Dinomys; species Dinomys branickii. The sequence continues at coordinate 36,147 of PVLD010013588.1, read as the reverse complement.
AGGCTAAAAACACAGGTTTATAAATAAAACTTGTTATTTTTAAACAAGTCATATCAGATAAGGACTTTTAAAAATGAAACTTATAATCTCTCCCCAAAAAAGAGGTCATATTTATTCATAGAAGAAAATGTTGCTTTTCTGCCAATCAGTCTGAAATAGGGAGTGATGCAACATCAAAACCAGCCAACTGTGCACCAAAGACCACCAAAAATTATCTAGTTCATGAGGAATCAGGTTAAGTATCTGAAATAGACATGTTCATTCCTCACCCTAGCAGGGCTATTGTTAGTGCTTCATGTGGCCTTGCTTTTGGATCATGTTTTGTCAACATCTTAGTCAAATTTGTTCCTCCTCATTTGACAGACTGAAAGTTAAAATGATGAGGCAGACAGACCCTGAACAGGCACTCATTCCAGCTTCTCTTCAGGACATCTAGACAGGCCTAAGGGTAAACTCTGGCTCCTGCTCCTGAACGCCTCCTCTGAACTGGAAGTAGCTCAGGAGACACTTCATTGCCCATGCATCCTGACAGCAGCCACTATCACTACTGTAGAGAAAGGAATAAAAACAGAGACAGGGGAAGTTAGGCAGATAGAGCACAGGTCCTGAACAGTTAACCTGAAATAAACTAAAACTCAGGGCTTAAGTGATTTAACATACGAGAGGACCCAGATAATTAATTTAAGCAAAATGAATATCAGGGCCTAAGAAAAAGTAGGAGAGAAAGAACAGGTCTCTAAACAAAAGAGAGAAAACTTGGAAAAAGTGAACTGCAAACAACACAGCTTGCTTTCCAGTCACCAAAGGTCTATCTCCAACCAGGATTATGTCTGTGCTGTCACATTCACTCCCATCAAAAACTGCATAAAAAGTCAATGAATGGACTTAAACATCTCTGGTGTCCACCTTACGGAACCCCTGCACAAACAGCAGGGAGCTCTTCCTTCCATTCTTTCTATTACATACACTGAGTCAGCCACTCCCCACTGCTTGCTGAGTGTCATTTAGAAATTTTCAATTATCTTTTCCCCAAAACAAGGACATGGAAGCTACAGGAAGTGGATTATAGTGTGAGATATGAGGAACCAAATCCCTGAGGAAGTCTATCACATAGCAGCTAACACAGGAGACACCTGACCGCCAACTTGACTAGGTTTCCTAGAACCTGAGTGACTGAGTAGCCTTGTTTTTCTCTCTGGGCCTCTGTCCTCTTCTGTAAGAAATAACTAATAATAGATCCTAAAGGATAAAGAGCTTACTCAGATAAAGCTCTTAGAACCTTTCTAGAAACATAACAAGCTCTCCACACTTGTGCAATATGAATTTACACGTACTGTACACACAATATGTAAAGCACCTGAAATGAGTAGGCATTTGCCTGCGATAGAAGTAAATGGGACTATGTCCTCAGGTCATTCAGTGAGTCAAGTCAGCCACACCTCTGCCTCCATCCCTCTTTAACTCAGCGTATGGCCTCACTCTTGCCTGCTGGTGGTTACGCTGCTCTTGCTTCTCAAGGGGCCCAGATCAGCCACACCTGTGCTGCTTCCTACCACCTATCCAAAGTCTGGTAACATCTCTGGCCAACCCAGCTTTCTTGCCAAAGTCGGCACACCCAGGAATCATTAAAAACCAAGGAGTCCTAGGCCAGCTTCCCAGAGCGCTTAGATGCTGCTGGAGCTGAGTCTCTGAACCCAGGGAAAGGACACTTCAGGAGACAGGTAACTGCTGCTGCTCAGCACCGCGTATCTGGGCTTGGAGTAGATCTGGGGTCTTGTCCCTGGTTACAGGGGACTGGAAGAGCTGGAGTTATTTCTTTTTTATTTTACTTGAACATGGTTACCTATACATATTACACTGTTTCCTTTTTTTCCAAATCCCTTTCTCCTTCCCTCTTCCCTCTCTTCTCCTCCAGTTCCTCTATCCAAGTTTTCATTCTTGATATCGTTTGTTTTAGTTCGTGTTACTGATATAGGAAAACATGTAATTCCCGACCTGCTAGATATCAGATATGCTGATATGTGCAGGTCTTCTCAAATTGAAGAATGGATTCCAAAGGACAGAGGAGGTTAAGAGCAGGAAAGTTTTATATAGACATAGATCCTGAAAGATAGGAGGGGACTTAGAAATGGGTTGCCCCCGAGGCCCCATTGTCAGGGGTAATTTTTAGATCAAAGTCACAATGCAGGTACAACGTGGGTTAAACTACATCCAAACTATAGGAATACAAGTATAGCTGGTTAGCTAGTGTTGGTCCAACAGGAAAGCGTGACATGTAGCAGAGGTACGCGGAAAGAAAAAGCCTTTTGGGGAAGGGATGGGTCCAGATGCTCCGGTCATCCAGCTGGGTGACTCACGAAAATTGGGACTTCGTGGGCCAGGTGGGGCTAATTACAGTATAATTGCACATTATTGCTTATCCCTTAGGGGGGTATGTAGGCCTGGTCATTATCTTTTTCTTGAGGCCTGGTATTCTTCAGGTGCATCTCCAGCCACAATTCTGATGTCTCTATTTTTTTGGCTGACCTCCTGAGAGCCCAGCCCCTCTCTGACTATATATTAATTTCTATCTAATTTAGCTTACTATAATAGTATGGCATATAATGTGGACACTGAATGGGGTAATTAGGTTCCTGTACATGGAATATCTTTATCTCCTAATTTCCCTTCCCCTCCTCCCCGCCTCTCACCCTTGTTCCCTTGGACCACCTGCCTATTGTGAGAGATCCGCCCTTTGTTCCTTTCTGCCCATCCTGTATCATTTTCTTTGGTTGTAATTTGCCTCACTCAGATGAGACATAACGTGATACTTTAGGTAGTGCCTGGTTTATTTCACTCAACATATTTTCAAGATGCATTCATTTTGTACAAAATGTCTTAAATTTGTCATTCTTTATGGCAGAGTACCATTCCATTACATACATGTACTTCATTTTATCATTTTATTTAACTTAGTTTATTAGTACAATTTAGACATGCATAATGATCACATTCATCATATGGAATTTGTGCCCTGCACATGGTACATCTTAGTTCCTCTTTTTCCCCATTCCCCTCCCCTCTTTCTCTCCTTATTTAGAAAGCTTTGTTTCCATTTTATCATTTTTTTCTGTTCCCCTCCATTTCCCCAAATTGCCCCTTCACTTTGAACAACTGCTTCCTATTTCACAATATCTATTAGATATTATGGTTTTTATTTACACTTTCAGCTTCTCATACCAGTCAATGTGATATTTACAAGATGAGTTCAATTTATTTCACTTAAGAGTATGGTCTCAAGGTGCAACCAATTAGCTAAAAATGTCTCAAATTTATCCTTCTTTGTGGCTAAGTAGTACTCCATTGTTTTAAAAAACACATCTTTATTATCCATTTATCAGTTAATGGGCATTTGGGTTGTTTTCAAGATGTAGACATTACAAATTGTGGCACTGTAAACATATGTGTTAATCCACCACTGCATTATAATGCTTTTAATTGTTTTGGGAAGATATCAAGAAGGGAAATATCTCAGTCAAACGGGACCTCTAGTCCTGGTGATTTGAGAAATCTCTACACTAATCTGCACAGTGGTTGCACCAGTCTACACTACCACCAGCAATGGAGGATTTCTTTTCCCTCACAGTTCAGCCAGCTTTTGTATTGGTTGATTTCTTGATAATAGCCATTCTTTCTGTGGTGAAATGGAATCTCAGCATTATTTTAATCTGCATTTTTCAAATGATCAGTGATGTTAAACATTTTCCCTGTATTTGTTTGCCATTTGTACTTTCTCTTCTGAGAAGTGTCTATTCATTTCAGATCATCATTTTTGGATTGGGTCTTTAAAATGAGGGGATCTTATTTTTTTTCAATTCTTTATATATTCTAGATATTAGTCCTTTCTTGAAGAACAACTAGTTAGGATATTTTTCCCACTCTATGTTTTGTCTTTTCACTCTGTGGTAATTTCTTTTGCTGTGCAAAATCTTTTAAATAAGATGAGATCCAAGTTGTTGGTTCTTTGTAGTATTTCGCATGCAGTTGAGATTTTATTCATGAAGTCTTTGCCTACACCTGTCTCTCCAAGAATTCTACCTATTCTCTCTCCCACCAGATTTAGTGTCTGTGATTTAATGTTTAGATCTTTGATCTATTTTTATTTTAATTTAGTGCATGTTAATATATATGGGTCTGGTCTTACTTTTTTGGCATGTGAAAAGCCACTTTTTTGAGGACCATTTATTAAAGAGACTTTCTTCCAGTGAACGTATTTGGACCCTTCGTCAAAGATAAGATAGGTGAATGTGTTAGAAGTTGTTTCTGCATTTTTAATCTGTTTCATTGATCCTTTGCTGGTTTTTGTTGTTTTTTGTGGGATGGAGTTTTTGCCAGTACCATACTGTTTTTATCATAATAGCTGCATTGTATAATTTGAAGTCAGGGATTGTGATGCTCCCTGCCCAGTCTTTGCTGTCAAGAATTTTTTTTTTTTGGCTTATCTAGGTATCTTCTGGTTCCAAATGAATTTTAGAAAAGTTTTCTCTCATTCTATGAAGTATGTATTTTGATTGCGAATGCATTTTCTGTTGGCAATTTTGGGAGTATGGCCATTTTTTATTAAGACAGTTCTTCCTAGCCATGAGCAAAGGATATCTTTCCATTTTCTGATGTACTCTTCAATGTCCTTCAGAGTACTGTAGTTTTCAATGTAGAGATCTTTTCCTTCCTTTGTTAGATTGATTCCTAAGTACTTCTTTTTAAATGCTATTTTGAAAGATGTGGTTTCCCTAACTTGTTCCCCAGTGTTTGTCATTTTTGTGCAGGGATGCTATTGATTGTGGAGTGTTGCCTTTGTATTCAGCTATGTGACAGAATCTGGTTATTAAATCTAGAATTCCTTTGGTAGACTTTTTGGGGTCTTCTATGTAGAATATCATATTATCTGAAAATAATGATAATTTAACTTCTTTCTTTCCTATCTTTATTCCTTTTCTTTCTGTTGTCTAATTGCTCTGACTAATACTTCCAGAACTATATTGAAAAGGAGTGGTGATATTGGACATCCTTGTCTTATTCCTGATTTTAGAGTGAAAGCTTTTGGTTTTCAACCATGTAGCATGATATTTGGCTATTGATTGGTCATAGATGGCTTTTATCAGATTGAGATAAAGATCATCTATTCCAGCTTTCTGTAGGGTTTTTATCATGAGTGTTTGTTGGACTTTGTCAAAAGTTTTTCTGTATATATTGCGATGATCATATGTTTTTGTCCTTGGTTCTGTTAATGTGGTGCATTAGACTTACTGATTTGTGTATGGTGAACCATCTTTGTGTCCCTGGGATGACTCCTACTTGGTCATGGTGTGTAACCTTGGTGATTTCCTGCATTCTGTTTGCCAGTATCTTGTTCAGGATTTTTGTGTCTATCTTCTTCAGTTATATTGGCCTGTAGCTTTCCTTTTTGGTTGGGTCATTCTCTGGTTTTGGTATCAGGGTAATATTTGCTTCAAGGAATGACCTTAGGTGTACTGTTTCCTTTTGAATTTCATTAAAGTGTTTGACAAGTAATGGAAATCTTTAATTTCCTGAAATTAAAGATCTGTCTAGAAATCTGTCCATTTCTTCTGTGTTTTCTATTTCATTAGAGTAAAGATTTCCACATTAGTTTTTTTTTGTGCTGCTACTAACTGAACTCAGGGCCTGGAAAGCAATAGCTCTACCACTGAGCCACATCCTCACCCCTCAAAGCAGGCATTAATGATCTCCTGGGTTTCCATAGGATCTTAGTGATTTCACCCTTTCCACTCCTAACTGCATGAATTTGCATCTTTTCCCTTGTTGTGATGTGCTCAGCTACGGGACTGTCAGTTCTACTTAATCTTTGAAAAAACCAACTCTTTGATTCATTAATTTTTCTATTGTTTTCTTAGTCTCAATTGCATTAATTTCTGCTCCTCATATGAGCTTTAGGTTTGATTTCTTCTTCTAGAAGTGGGAGGTACAACATTAAATTGTTTATTTGACCTCATTCAGTATTCCTGATGTAACTGTTCACCACTATTAATTTTGCTCTTAGGCCCATTTTCATTGCATCCCATAAGTTCTGGTATGCTTTATTGGTGTTATCATTTACTGTAGGTACTGTTAATTTTTTTTCTTTAATTTCATCTGTGACCAATTGGTTGGTAGGGTGTTATGTAATTTACGTGTATTTATGGAACTTCTGTAGTTTCTTTTGCCATTGATTTCCAGTTTCATTACACTCTGCTCCACTCATATGCATGGGACAATTTCTATTCTTTTTCATTTTGGCATATTCTATGGTATAGGGTCTATTTTGGAGGTCTTATGCACCACTGAGAAAAGCGTGTACTCTAATGCTGTGTGGTGGAACCTTCTGTAGACATCTACTAAGTCCATTTGTTCACACATTTGGTTCAGTTCTGATATTTCTTTGTTGATTTTTTTGTCTAGTTGATCTATCTATTTGTGACAATGAGGTATTAAGGCCCCACTTTACAGTTGTATTCATGCTTGTTTGGTTTTTCATGTCCATTAATATTCGTTTTATAGAGGTGGATTCCCTGTATTTGATGCCTGTATTCCCTATACTTATATTTGCTGTCTCTCCATCTTGGAGTTTTCCCTTAACAAGTATGTCACGTCCTTCTTTATCTCTTTTGATCAGTCTTGATTTAAAGTTCACATTGTCTGTGAATATCTACCTCTGCTTTTTTCTGGGTTCCTGTCACATGGTATATTTTTTTCCATGTATTGGCTTTCAGCCTATGAATTTATTTTGAGTTAAATGTGTTCCTTGAATGCAGCATATTGTTGGATCTTGTTTTTTGATCCATGTTGCCAGACTATTTCTTTTGATTGGTGAATTGATACCATTTATACTAATGGCAATAACATATATATTGGCTTGTCTTTGTCATATATATTAACTGTTGATGGTTTTCTGTTTTCCCCTCTGTTTAATTGAATGGTAGGCTTGGTTGTTTCTTTCTGTTGGTATACTTGTAATTGTGGTCTTTGTTTTCTCATTCTACAATATCTCTGAGGACTCTTTGTAAAGGTGATTTGCTTGTCATAATTTCTTCAGCTGTTCCCTGTATTGAAGTGTTTTATTTATCCATTAATTCAGAAAGATAATTTTTTCAGACACATCAATCTAAGTTGGAGGCATTTTCTTTGAGAACATGAAATCCTTCACTCCAAGTTTTCTTGCCTTAAGGGTTTGTGTTGAGAAGTCTGCTGTGATTCTTATGGGATTTCCCTTACAGGTGATTTGTTTCTTAATACAACACCTTTTAATATTCTGTTCTTGTGCTGAACTTTTTGAATCTTGATTATTATATGCCTTTGTATATATTTGTTTTGATCATAACTAGTTTGAGTTCAGTATGCCTCACTTAGCTTTATGTCAAATTATTTGTCCATGCTTTGGAAGTTTTCTGCTGTTACTTCTTTGAACAAGTTTTTTTATGATATTTGTGCTGACTTCTGCATTTTCATTGACTCCAATCAGTCTTATGTAGTTCTTTGCATTGTCTTCCAGGTATTGTATTGTTTCCATGGCCTGTTACTATTTTTAGGAGACCTTTCTTGTGATCACTAACAACAATCCTATATTTTAGGTCTGATATTCTATCTTCACTTTCTTTCATATGTTTTTGGAAACTTTCAAGGCAACTTTAACTTCCTGGATATCTATTTGAATCCTTTTCATGGATTCCATTTCTTTCCTATGATTAGCAGACATGGTTTCTATTATTTTTCTATGCTTGTCTGTTTTTTGTCTATGTCTTCTGTAGACCGGCTAAGCAAGTACTCCATGATAGTCATCGTTTCTTTTTTTCCTGTGAGGTTATTTCCATCTTGATACACTATATAGCCTTTTATATGCATATTTTTTTATTTCTTCTACTGTCATTGCATTGAATTTAGGTGGACAACTTCTATTTTCCTCTTTCTCATTGGGCCCTGGATTTGTCCTTGGTAGCCTGAAAGTCTCGGATTTTATTTTGCTTCTATGTCTTTTTGTTGCTTACTTTTTAGTTTTACTTTTTTCTGTGTTATTGTTGTATTTTTTATGTTAGATAGCTTTATCTCTGGTAGGGAAGCTTCCCTAGGAAAAGTCTATTCCTCCAAGATTTCTCCTAGCTGTAGTTGGCTGTTAATCTTTGTGTCTGTCACAAGATCCTATCTTCCCATTTTATTAAGGATGATGTGTTTTTATCTTTTTGGCTCACCACCCAGTGCTTTGGTACTGGGCCATGGGGATGACTGTGGAGTTTTCACAGAAGTGTGAAAAATAGATTACAACAAATATGGCATCTTGCCTACAGTAACAAATTGGCAATTAAAATATGAAGCATATCCTAGAAACTGATCATCTCTGGCAACTGCTAATTGGACACTCTAAATATCAGAGCAAGATCTATGGTTATATAACAACCTCAAACATGGCCCAGGGGTGGTATACCATGGGTTTCCCTTTGGTAGGGTGAATTTTTCCTTTGGGGAAGGCAAGTTTTCAAGGAATAGGGGACAAAAGAGAGTGATAACTGAAAATAAATACAGTAGAAGCAAGGCTGAAGGACTAAGGATGACCACTCAAATTTTAGGAAACTGAAGAAGCGGACAAAGGAAATAATAAAGATGAAATCAAAAGAAAATTGAGGCAAACAGAAAGTCTAGTGACAATGTTCATTCTCCTGTAAATCTATTTTATTTATTCCTTTGAGGAACCAGCTCTTTATTTAATTGAGTTTTTAGGTATTTTTCATCTGAATTTAATTGATTTCCACTCTTGTGTTTAAAATTTCCCTCCTTAATATTGCACTGGGGCTAGCTTGTTGTTGTACCTCAAGTATCTTAAGATTTCTCGTAAGGTTACCTAATTCAGCTTTCTCTATTTTCCTAATGTGAGCATTGATTGCAATGAATTTCCTCGTGAAACTTCTTCCATAGTGGCTCATGGATTTCACTGAGTTGTATATTCATTGTCATTAACTTCCAGACAGCTTCAAATTTGTTATTTTATTTTTTCTGTGACTACACTGGATGCTTAGGAGTATTTTGTTAATTTTCCAGAAGGTTTTGACTTTTGTGAAATTCCTTTTTTCATTGATTTGTATTTTTAGTCCACATTGGTCTGGTAGTAGGCATGGGGTAAGTTTAATTATTTTATATTTACTTAAGCTATGGACTAATATGTTATCTCTTTTTGCTTTGTGGTATAGTATGTGACCTATTTTGGAAAAAGTAACATATGCTGTTACAAAAGAGTATATACTCTATTGTAGAGTTTTGGAATACTCTGTATATATCTTTTAAGTTCATATGTTCAAGAAGGTGAGTTAGTTCTGCCACGTCTTTATTGGGTTTTTGTTTAATTGATCTATCGTTGAGAAACAGAGTTGTTACTATCTAGTATGATGGGATGAGTGTTTACTTGATCTTTTAATATTAGCAGTTTTTGTTTTAAGAAAATAGGTGTTCCAGGATTTGGTGCATATATGTTTATTAATGTTACCTCTTCTTGTTGGATTGATTGAGCCCTTAACTAGAATGAAGTGACTTTGCAATGTCTTCTAATGAGCTTCAGCATGAAGTTTACCATGTCTGATATTACAAACACTACCCCTGCTTGCTTTTGGTGTTCTGGTGCATGAAATATTGTTTTCTGTCCTTTAATTTCCAATCTACGAATTTCTTTTTGGATTAGGTGAGTTTCTTGAATGCCAGCAGACTACTCCACTCTGCTCTTTGATCCAGTCTGCCTATCTGTGTCCTTTACAGAGTTAAGACTATTAACATTGAGAGATATTACTGAGGTATAGTAGTTATTTAATGTCATTGCCTTCTTTGTTGGTGAATTATTTATTTTTCTTTTTCTGCTGATTTTTGTTTATGTTTATCCATTAATCCCACTAATATCCTTTGTGAACTTAGCTCTGTCTGTTTCAGGATTTCTGTTGAGAATATACATATATAAGTATTTTCTCCACAGTTGGATTGCTACTCATGTATCTTTTGAGCTGGGTTTTCCCTGGAAGTATTTTATTCTGTCATCTACTTTGAAGGACAACTCTGAAGGATTAGTTCATCAGGGATGGAAGTTATTTGGTATTCGGGCCTGCGATGCTTTACTCCAAAATCTCTTGGCTTTAAGGGTTGTGTTGAGAGTCTGTCATGATTTATAACTGGTTTTAACTTTATGTGTGTTTTTTTGTTTTTCTTTCTCTGCTTTCAAAATTCTGATACTTTGCTAGATATATGGTAATTTAATAAGGACATGCCATGGTGAGCTTATTTTTTGTCATAGTTTGGTGTTCTATAAGTGTTGCTTACTTGTATGTTAACCTTTCTTATAGACACACACTCCCTCATTTTCCTGAACTTAGAGACTTAATGCTCTGGAGGAGACTGTGGTGATGCTTGGCAACCTCCTAACCATCTCAAATGCAGTGGTGGATGTCATCCCAAGGCCATCACAACTTGGAGAGCCAGGACGACCCTGGCCAACAAAGGGATGGATGTTTCCATGCCATTCTGTTCTCTTAAGAGTTTGCTGACCTTAAGAGCATGCTGAACATGCTCTTGCTGAACATGCTCTTACCACCTTTCCTTTAAAATCTGCATTTGAGACCATTGTTAGGTAAGAGGAAGCAATGAAAAGGGGTGTAAGAGCAGAGAATAAGGGAGCAGAGGTGAACAAGATGTATTATACACATTGAGCCATTCACCCCCATGTGAAACCAGTACAGAGTGTGGGGAAAGCAGGTAATAGGGGTGAATATGATCAAAGTATGTTATTTGCATGTACTAAACTGTCACAGTGAAACCCATTTACCTGTATCGCTATGTTCTTTTCAGGAAACTTTTAAAAAATACATGTGTGACTGGGACTTAGAGATGCTCTATGTAAAGTTTTACACAAAATGCCAGGAGAAAAGGAAGATAAATGGATAACAGGTTTCCCTTCTCTCCATGACCAGGCGCTGATAACCCCTGTTCACCTCATTTGATAGACCTTGCCTTCCTCACAGAAAGCTAGAAACTCAAATGACTGAAAGAGAACGTAAGTGGTAAATCACACAATTAAGACACTAATGTGCAAAGTTCTGTTTCCTATTCTACAACTGCATTAGCTCTGGCTAAAGTCCCCACAAATATGTGTTAGAAAATCTTGTAGCATTTAATTATTTTGTCATTATCTGCATTTAGAATTGCTGCTTCATTTTGACTAGGAAGATAAAGGAAAAGCCCAAATATACTGGTGTCCAAATGAGATAGTTGCCCCTTTTTTTACTGCAAACATACTTTTTCAATCAGAAAAAGATAAATCCAGAAAAGAAAGCAACTGTTGAATGTTTCGTGTGACAGTGAATGTGTTTGGAATCTTTCTGATGTGTTCAGGCACAAAGCAGCTTCCTTTGTCTCCCTTTCATTCACCTAGCAAAATTTTCTTAGAACAATAAGCCTGCCCCAAGAATTCTGAAGTTGCAACTCTGAAAGTTAATTAAAAGTTCACCTGGATTTTGTGATTTTTTTTCTCATCTGACAGTTCAGGAGATTCCCAGACACTATGACATTCACGACTCTCAACAGATGATATGGGTCCTGAGGGGAAATGTATTAATAACAGCGCCATCTAGCAACAATGTTGAGCCTGGTGAGTAGTATCCACAGCCATTGCCATTGTTGACCCTAGAATGACACCACATTGCCTGGGGATAGAAGTGAGCCTGCAGGAGCCCACCCTAGTCCTCATCACCTTTGGGGCACCAGCTCCATGTCCAAAAGAAGTGCAAGAAAGGCCAAGAGGGCTCCTTTCCGCAAAGGAAAACCTGTACCTAGGTATGGCATTTGGGGAAATGACATTTCCCTTTACCAAAAGAAAATACATCTTCCCATGTGAAGAGACTGTCATTTGAAGCAATGGCTGACTTCTTTCGAGTTTCTCCCTTTTCAAGTGCAACAATTATGACCTATGTCCATAGATTCAAGCACCCTCACCTCTACCATCAGATTGTATCTTCTCTTCTAATTTGCCACCTTCTTGTCATAATTGGCATCTTTTCTCCAAATAATACATTTTCTTCTATCAAAAGTCAGTCTACCTCACCTTCTTTCCCATTGCTCAGCACCTCCGTGTTGATCTAGTTCATCTCTTAGCTGTATGTTCCACCTTTATCTGGAGCGTAACTGCTATAACCTCCAATGTAACTTCTACAACCTTAATACTACAAATTTCTCTGCATTCTAACATTCCATTCATATTACCATTCTATTCTGTGCTAATCATACTTGAATTTCAATGAGATTTCATGAAAGAGTTGGCTGCATAACTTCTGTACAATTCCTATTTGCATTTACATCAAAGCAATATGATGTGTAGATTGCTCTTCACTTCTGCTTGATCTTCACTTTCCAAAGCTAGAGTTCAAATACCTACACTCAAAGGACACATTGCTGATCTCATATTTCTTGAGCCCCCATGCGCAGTTAATATGACTAATAAGTTTCTTCTTCAACACTCTCCATCTTATACTAATGTGCTTCACTGGCTTCTCCTTTGGTGTTCCTTTTATGAGACATTTTCTGATAGTAATACTTAGAAAAAAAGTGCTTTTTGAAATACTATGAATACCTCTATAAATATCTCCTGGGTCACAGTTGAAGCACATGACCACATTTACCTGCAACGGTGGTGGTATACTTTATTTTTATACTTGGGAAGTAATGTGCCCTGGTGAGAGTTGAGGCTCTGATATTAAAGAAGGGAAAGGAAATGGGTTTCAGAAAGGTGACAAATGTCTTGTCCCTTTGCTTATTTTGAAAAGCCAATGACAGATACCCTGGATTCTCGCTATTTCTTGTTTTAGAAGCAGAACTGAGTGTGAGGTTGGAATACAGACTTCCTACTGTTTGGACACTTACCTCTCCACTTATCCTGTGTTTACAGTCACTCTTGCAATAATAGCATGTAGAGACACAGAAAATCATGATCAAGAAAAAGGAAATCTAGTCTACCTGGGAATCAAGGACAAAAATCTTAGTTTGTTCTGCACAGAAACTGAGGGCAAACCGACTTTACAGCTTAAGGTGAGTGGATGTACAGCTACTGAGAGACAGGTCAAATGAAAGTTCTGATGTCACTGTATGTATTACAGAAGTGAAGTCATAGTTTTATAATCCTGAGTTATCACTATAAGCACAGAAACTTGATTTTTCTAGTTCTCGAATTAGAACATGTCACTACAGGATGGTAATAATACCTACCAAGATATTTCTGAAAAGCCAAGGAATGGTGGATTCTTGGTCCAAATAAACTTCCACCTAAAATCCTCTAAGACAATGGGATGCTTTCATTAGACAAAGGCAATCACATTGGGCAAAAGCAAGCAAAACTGTTTATCTCAATTTAACAGAGTTAGAGTTTATATCCATGTTGTAAAAGGAAAATGTACAGTAATAGAAATAACATTACAACTAACTATGAAAGATTTAATGTACAGCCCATTTGAAGCCTGTAATCCAATGAGGCTGACCTAAACCTCAGGATGAATGGGTACCAGCAATTCCCAAGAAAGAAATGCAAATTCCCCTCTATAATAGCGAAAGAATCAGTAGCACTTTGTGGCATGGGACCTTGGGGTGGAGCTAGGCTATTACTAGTAGATGCCTGTTTGGAAAACCCAGTCTCTTTCTGCTCCTCACTAACAAGCCTGTTTTTTTACCCCAGGAGATCGACATCATGGACCTGTACAAGGAGAAACCATCACAAAAGCCTTTTCTGTTTATCCACAGTACGGAGGGCTCCACCTCTGCCTTTCAATCCGTCCCCTACCCTGGCTGGTTCATAGCCACGGCTTCTGTGCCAAATCAACCCATCTTCCTCACCCAAAAGAGGGGCTTGACTGACAGCACCAACTTCTATTTAAATCTTAAGAATTAAATACAGTCTGGCCTATAGGTTGCTAATTCCAAGATAGAGCATTAGCCTTTTATTTCAAAAATCACTAACTCATCTTAAAAGAACACTGGGATTTGCTGAGGTCATCAACATCCCAACCCACCAATACCCCCTCTCATTGACTGTCCCAACACTACTTCCTCCTCCATATATTCATTTCTGCACAGTATCCCTCACTTGAACAATATATCACTGGGAAGGCAAAGAGGCCCTCTCACTCTTTGCAGAAATTGTCCCACCATCTGTTCAGCCACCAAGCCCGCTTCAATCTACCCATGCCCTTTTTCTATGCATTGTCCATTTCAAATCCTGGGCCAACCCATAGCCCAGAGCTGGGGATCCCAAATGATCTTGTTTTCACAATTGTGTCAATAAAATAATATTGTTTATTAATTTTATACATGTCTGTTTTAAACATTATAACATATACCACAACAGATATATCTGAAGCACAAGATGAAAGTAAAATAAAAAATGTGTATGTCTTGGTAACATGGTGGATTCATAATATCATAAGTTAACAATTTGACGCACAGTATTGTTGGATATGCCTGCCGTGGGTTCAAATCTCCTGCCCAGGTTACAGCACACAGTGGAAAAGGAAAGAAAGGGCAAGAGACAAAGTAGAGGCCTGCATAGCAGGATCAGGGACCACCAGTTGCTCTCTAAATACCATTAGCCAGGCAAACCCTTGGCATTTATTTACTCAGGAAAATGGTGAGGGGATTGCAAATTAATGTGTGAGACACCAGGCAAGTCTGGCAAGCTTTGCAACAGAGGGAACAAAGCATTCTTGCCAAAGGGGCAGAAACAGCCTGGTTTAGGTTAAAGTTAATGAGTGATCTGCTCTGTAGCCAATTCTAGGAAAGAATTTTACTCTGGAGTCATTCAGGCCTCAGCAGAGACATTATCTCATATCTTAGCCCTATGGAATGACAGCTTGTCTACCTGAGCTCAACCATAGACAACCACAATAAACTATGTTATGGTATGTCATCACGCACCTGCTTTCATGAGGATAAGTATCCAGCCACAACCAAACTAATTAAACTGAAATCAAATTTAGCAACATCACTTCCGTACATCCTGCACTGCTTATAGGTAAACACAGTCACATTCAGTATGGGAAGGGCTGCATGGCGGTCCTCCATACAGTATAATTTTGTTATGAATAAGTATTAAAATTGATGATTGTAAATCAATTCATATTTCAAATAATCATTCATTGTACATTAGAAGTACCTGAATATCCTCACCAAGGCTTAAGAAGAAGCTCCAGAGTGGTGCTGGGTGGATGGCGAGAGTGAACAGAGATGCCAGAACGGATGTGTCTGATCTTCCTACCTAAAACAATTTCAAGTGAACAGAATTTCATTACCCTAAATAAAAATGAGAGATCACACATTAAGACTCCTTAGGGAACTAAACTCTTTAAAAGACAAGTTCGGGTGTATAAATTGTTGACCTGCTAAATGGCATACATTTCCAGTCCAATTTCTTATCCTATTCTCAGTTTCTGCAAAACCTTAGTGCCTATCGCTGACATACTGTAAACTTCTCCAAAGATTCACATGACTGAACACACTGACACACACACATGCACATGTGAATGCACACACACAAATTCATTGATCTCAGTTTGAATGAGATCAAGCAGCTTTTCAGAATTAATTGTACTATCCTTATTTTACTTGATAAAGTGATTGCAAATAGAAGCATCAACTGTGGTATTTTCTTACTGCTGTTCTATTTTCTGGAATTTCGCAGTTTATGTGATCTACAGTTTCTTTGTGGGGAAAGTTTTAAGTGAACTGTTCATTCTGTGAGTGTTACACAGGTAAAAACTATAATAAGTCCTGCAAATACATGACCCAAGCACATGTAGTCTGTAATCATTATAATAACCTGAAAGTGAATGTGCACATGACAAAAAGGATTTCCTCGGAAGAGTAGCCTCTCTTGCACATGACCAGCAGAAGTATCAGGTCTTACACTGCATACTAGTTCCTGAAGTCTAATTTCCCAGCCACAGAAAAAATATGTTTGAAAACCTATCCTTCTTGAATAAAGTTAGGTTGCTTCACTGCCTGGGATATTAGTGGGAATAATTCTTGAATCCACTCCTCTCACCCTCTTTCCTCTGGTTAGTCTGGCTTTCATCCTGGCATTTCTGTGCAACAAGCTTTGAGAAGGTGTCCTCGGACAGCCTGTCATCTCAGCTGCACAGAGCACCTGTGCTTATAGGGAGCCCTTGACAAAGTGCTTGGGACTGGATTTCCATCTGTCGCTTTGACAATTCCGAGTTGCACTGTACATAGTTCCCCAAACTGTCCCTGTGGTGAGAAAGAAGAAGATGAGAAAGTAAAATATTTGAAAGACCCAACAGGTATATTTGGATATATTAATTGCTCTGTGGGTTGAGGAACATGATTTTTTTTTTGCTTGGATCTAAGCTAGCAACCAAAGGAGAAGGCAAAAGAACACAGCCTTCAGTTGCATGGCAGGGCTAAACGTGGGAACCCTCTTTGGTGGCTTCTTTCTATCCCCATTTTAATTTGCCAGCATCCTCTCCTATTTCCTGGAGTCTCTTTTCATCATCCTGCATGCAAACCCTTGTCTCAGGCTCTTCTCTCTGAGGAGACAGATTTTATCTAGGCAAACTTCTCTACTAACCCCCCCCCAACAATCTTGGGTTTCTTTCCTCAGTGGTGCTCCTCAGACAATGTCATACAGCCCCAGCACTTCCATATCTGTGTATCTCTCCTATCTATGTCTTCATAGCAACCTAGATCTGTTTCATGCTTATAGGCATCTTCTCACCTTCCCAACCAATGGCAGTAGCTTCTTTTGAAATCACACCATGTTACCTTTTCTGAATCTTAATCTGTTAATAAGGATTAAAATAGCCATGTGTTAGGAACAAGATATACTCAATACATCTCTCTGTGATTGACAAAGGTGTCTGGGATACTCGACACAAAAGTTGAGGAAGGGTGCAGCCCTGGGTTGGGCTGCACATGCAGCTGTGACCTCAGGATAGTGCTGCCATCTCACACAGCCTGATCTCAGTATCCCACGTGTTTTTTCTATTGTTTTTCCAATAATCTATCCCGAAAAGGATACAAGGGACACCTCAAAGATGTATAATACATCGTAAATGCTTATAAAGTTCTCAGTGTTTTCCCCCATCATGTCAACATTAGGTTTTACTTGATAAATTCGGGATCAATTTAAAATATTTTAAAAGATTGATTTTTTTATTATAACCAATCTCCTGGGCTTCCACAGCCCCTACTCCCTCCCTATTCCCAGTGACTCTCACAAAGACATTCATAGAACTCTCTCTCATAAGAAAAATATTCTCACCTTTTATCTAAGATGACCAAAAAGATATGGAAAGAGAAAGGCACCTGCCCAACACATCACAGTTATCTCTCACCGGGTCAACACATATTACAATGCACATGCGGCAAAGATTTTGACATAAGAATGGTAAATATTCATGTTCTGGGCTACTTCATCAGCTAAGTCTGCCTCTTAAGAAGGACTTGTATTCCCTAGGAAAAAGCCAGCCACCTGACATATCTCAATAAATGCAGGACATTTTCCAGTAGGCTTTCCTCCGTACATGGGAAAGTCTTCAAAACTTATCCCATCTAGGGGGATCCACTAGGAGAAAGGGATCTCATAAAATATACCAGAAGGCAAGACCTCCTCCCGTTGCCTCTCAGGTACTCGCTGGGGCACCTCTTGACGGCAGCCATTAGGTTAAAGAGAAATGGACTTCTCCCACTGCTATGTAGAGGCAGTGAGGGGAACAAGGAGGCCCCTATTGTGGGCATGAGCAAAGGGAGACAGGCTCCCACGGAGCAAATAGTTGCCATCTCACTCCTCTGTGGGAATGGACTAGGGCACATTATGTTTGTTGCTGGTAGGACACAGGGAAATTAGTCTTCCTGTAGCACTGCTGCAAGCTAGGAAAGGAGGTTGTCCAGCAATATGACAGGGACAATTTCCAGCATGGAAAGTTACAGGAAGACATGGAAGCTACAGAAAGTGGATTAAAGTGTGAGATATGAGGAACCAAATCCCTGAGGAAGTCTATCACATAGCAGCTAACACAGGAGACACCCGACTGCCAACTTGACTAGGTTTCCTAGAATCTGAATAGCCTTGTTTTTCTCTCTGTGTCTCTACCTCCTCTGCAAGAAATAACTAATAATGGATCCTAAAGGATTAAGAACTTACTCTTAAAACCTTTCTAGAAACATAACAAGCTCTCCACACTTGTGCAATAAGATTTTACACATACTGCACACACAATATGTAAAGCACCTGAAATGAGTACTCTGATTTGCCTGTGATAGAAGTAAATGGGACTATGTCCTCAGGTCATTCAGTGAGTCAAGTCACCCACACCTCTGCCTCCATCCCTCTTTAACTCAGCGTATGGCCTCACTGTTGTCTGCTGGTGGTTGCGCTGCTCTTGCTTCTCAAGGGGCCCAGATCAGCCACACCTGTGCTGCTTCCCGCCACCTATCCAAAGCCTTGCAGCACCTCTGTCCATCCCAGCTTTCTTGCCAAAGTCGGCACACCCAGGGCTCATTAAAAACCAAGGAGTCCTAGGCCAGCTTCCCAGAGCGCTTAGATGCTGCTGGAGCTGAGTCTCTGAACCCAGGGAAAGGACACTTCAGGAGACAGGTAACTGCTGCTGCTCAGCACCGCGTATCTGGGCTTGGAGTAGATCTGGGGTCTTGGTCCTGTTATAGGCTACTGGGAAACTGGAGCTATTTCTTTTTTATTTTGTTTGTACATATTTACAGTTCATATAGACTGCAGTTTTCTTGGGGAATGGTTACCTCTACATAATTACATCATGTTTCGTTTCATTTTTTCCTTTCCTCCTTCTTCTCCCTCTCTTCTCCTCCAGTTCCTCTATCCCAGTTTTCATTCTTGTTGATATTGTTTGTCTTAGTTCATGTTACTGATGGAAAAAAATATAATTCCCAACCTGCTAGATGTCAGACATGCTGATATATTTGTGTCCTCTCAAATTGAAGAATGGACTCCAAAGGACAGAGGAGGTTAGGAGTAGGAAAGGTTGACTGAGACACAGATCCTGAAAGGTCAGAGGGAACTTGGAAATGGGTTGCCCCCAAGGCCCCATTGTCAGGGGTAATTTATACATCAAAGTCACAATGCAGGTACAACATGGGCCAAACTACACTCAGCCTATAGGAATACAAGTATAGCTGGTTAGCCAGTGTTGGTCCAATAGGAAAGTGTGTCATGTAGCAAGAGTACTGGCAAAGAAGAACAAGGGCATTTCTGGAAAGGGATGGGTCCAGATGCTCTGGTCACCCACCTGGGTGACTCATGAAAATCGAGATTTCCTGGACTAGGTGGGGCTAGTTAAGGTAAAATTCCAAGGCACTATTTATCCCTTGGGGAGTATGTAGGCCTCGTCCTTATATCTTTATTTTGAGGCCTCGTATTCTTCAGATGCATCTCCAGCCACAATTCTGATGTCTACTTTTTTGCTGACCTCCTTGAGAGCCCAGCCCCTCTGTGATTGTATATTAATTTCTATCTAATTTAGCTTACTATAATAGTACAGCATATAATGTGTACATTGAATGAGGTAATTAGATTCCTGTACATGGCACATCTTTATTCTCCTAATTTCCCTTCCCCTCCTCCCCACCCCTCACTCTCTTTGCCTTGGATCACGTGGTTATTACAAGAGACCCATCCCCTTGTTCCTTTCTCTCCATCCTGTATCATTTTCTTTGGTTGCAATTCACCTCACTCAAATGAGAGCTAACATGTGATACTTTAGGTAATTCCTGGTTTATTTCACTCAACATATTTCCAACATGCGTTCTTTTTGTAAGAAGAGTCTTAAATTTGTCATTCTTTATGGCAGAGTAGTATTTCCTTTTATACATATACTATATTTTATCATTTTATTTTAATTTAGTTTATTAGTACAATTTAGATGAGCATAATGATCATATTCACCATATGGAATTCATACCTGCACATAGTACATCTTAGTTCCTCTTTTTCCCCACTTCCACTCCCCCCTTTCTCTCCAGATGCTATTGATGCTATTGATCGTTGAGTATTGACACTGTATCCAGCTATGTGACAAAATCTGGTTATTAAATCTAGAAGTCCTTTGGTAGAGCTTTAGGGGTCTTCTATGTAGAATATCATGTTATCTGAAAATATTAATTTAACTTCTTCCTTTCCTATCCTTATACCTTTTCTTCCTCTCTCTTATCTCATTGCTCTGGCTAGTGTTTCCAGGACTGCGCTGCATACAAGTGGTGACAGTGGACCTTCTTCTGTTGTTCCTGATTTTAGTGTGAAAGCTTTCAGTTTTTGACCATGTAGCATAATGTTGGCTACTGCTTTGTAATAGATGGCTTTTATCAGATTGAGGTAAAGACCATCTATTCCAATATTCTGCTGGGTTTATATCATGAATGGGTGTTGGACTTTGTCAGAAGTTTTTCTGCATATGTTGGGATGATCATGTGGTTTCTGTCTTTGGTTCTGTAATGTGGTGTATTACATTTATTGATTTGCATATGGTAAGCCATCCTTTGGTCTTTGGGATGACTCCTCCTTGGTCATGGTGTATAATCATCTTGGTGATTTCTTGCATTCTGTTTGCCAGTATCTTGTTGAGGATTTTTCTATCTATATTTATTAAGGACATTGGCCTGTATATTTCCTTTTTGGTTGGGTCATTCTTTGGTTTTGGTATCAGGGCAGTACTTGCTTCAAGGAAAGACTTTAGAAATACTGCTTCCCTTTCAATTTCATTAAAGTGTCTGACAGGTAATGGAATTCCTAAATTTCTTGTAGAATCCAGCAGTGCTTCCATCAGGGCTTGGGCTTTTCTTTGACAGTAAGTTTTTGAGTATATTTTCAATTTCATTGATCGATATAGGGTTATTTAGAATTTTTATATATTCTTGATTCAACTTGGGTAATTTAAATGAATTTAAAATCCTTCCATTTCTTTTGTATTTCCTATTTCATTAGAGTAAAGATTTTGAAAGTAGGTTTTTTGTGCTGCTGGTGACTGAACTCAGGGCCTTGAGCATTGAAAGCCACACCTCTACAATTGAGAGACATCCTCAACCCTCAAAGCGTCCATTAATGATCTGGATTTCCACAGGATCTTAGTGATTTCACCCTTTTCATTCCTAATGGCATGAACTTCAGTCTTTTCCTTGTTTTGATATGCTCGGCTAAGGGTTTCTTGAATTTATTTCATCTTTCAAAAAACCAACTCTTTGATTCATAAATTTTTGTCTCGATTGCTTAATTTCTGCTCCTCTTACGAGCTTTGGGTTTGATTTCTTCTTCTTTTTCTAGAAGTGTGAGGTACAACACTAGCTTGTTTATTTGAGCTCATCCTGTTTTACTGATGTGACAGTTCACTGCTATTACTTCTCTTAGGCCTATTTTCATTGCATCCCCTAAGTTATGGTATGTTTTATTGGCATTATCATTTACTTGTAGATACTGTTAATTTTTTCTTTAATTTCATCTGTGAGCCATTGGTTGGTAGAGTGTTATGTAATTTCCATGTGTTTGTGGAGTTTTTGTGTTTTCCTTTGCCATTGTTTTCCAGTTTCATTACATTATGCTCCACTCATATGTGTGGGAAAATTTCAGTTCTTTTGCATTTATTTAGGCATGTTCTATGGTATAGGGTCTATTTTGGAGGTCTTATGCACCACTGAGAAGAGTGCGTACTCTAATGTTGTGTGGGGGAACCTTCTGTAGACATCTATTAATTCCATTTGTTCATAGGTTTGGTTCAGTTCTGATATTTCTTTGTTGTTTTTTATCTAGCTGATCTATCTATGTGTGATAGTGGGATATTAAGGTCCCCCATTACAATTGTACTAGCCTTTATTTGATTTTTCCTTTAATATTTCTTTTATATAGGTGTATTTTCCTGTATTTGGAGCATATATATTTATGTTTGTTATCTCTCCTTCTTAGAGTTTTCCCCTAACAAGTATGTCATGTCCTTTCTTACCTCTTTGATCAGTCTTGATTTAAAGTTCACATTGTCTGTGAATATCTACCCCTGATTTTTTTCTGGGTTCCTGTCACATAGACTATTGTTTTCCATCCTTTGACTTTCAGTCTATGAATTTCTTTTTGAGTTAAATATGTTCCTTGAATGCAGCTTATTGTTAGATCTTGTTTCTTGATCAATTCTGCCAAACTATTTCTTTTGATTAGGGAATTGAAGCCATTTCTACTGATGGTGATGACTGATATGTATTGGCTTCTGTTTGTCATATATTTTAACTGTTGATGGTTCCCGGACTTTCCCCTCTGTTTAATTACTTGCCAGGCCTCATCGTTTCTTTCTTTTGGTACACTTGGAATTCTGGTTTTTGTTTTCTCTTTCTAGAATATCTGTGAGAACTCTTTGTAAATGTGGTTTTCTTGTCATGAATTTCTTTACTTCTTCTTTAAAGTATTGTATTTGTCCATTAGTTCAGAAAGATAATTTTACAGGGTACATCAATCTAGATTGGAGGTTGTTTTTTTAGGACATGCAATCCTTCAACTTGTCTTCGACTTAAGGATTTGTGTTGATAAGTCTGCTGTGATTCTGATGGGCTTTCCTTTATAAGTGATTTGTTTCAATACAACTTTTAATAATCTGTCCTTGTGCTGGATTTCTTGAACCTTGATTATTATATGCCTTGGTATAGATTTGCTTTGGTCATAACTAGTTTGGGCTCTGTATGCCTCACTTAGGTTTATATTAAATTCTTTGTCCATGCTTAGGAAGTTTTCTGCTATTGCTTCTTTGAACAAGATTTTTATATTTCCTCCAACTTAGGCATTTTCATTGACTCCAGTCAGTCTTATGTTGTTCTTCTTTGCATCATTTTCCAGCCATTGAATTGTTTCCATGGCCTCTTACTATTTTTAAGAGACCTTTCTTATTGTGCTCACTAACCTCAATCTGATATTTTAGGTCTGATATTCTATCTTCACCTTCTTTCATATGCTTTTGCAAACTTTCAAGGCAACTTTAACTTCCTGGATATCTATTTGAATCCATTTCATGAATTCCATGTCTTTCCTAGGATCAGCATACATGATTTCTATTATTTTTCTATGCTTGTCTGTTTTTTTATCTATGTCTTCTCTAGACTTGCTAAGCAAGTACTCTATGATGGTCATCATTTCGGTTTTTACCTTTGAGCTTATTTCCACCTTGATTTACTGTATAGCCTCACATATGCATATTTTTAATTTCTTCTACTGTCATTCCAGTGAATTTGGGTGGATGACTTCTCTTTTCCTCTATCCCATTGAGCCCTGGATTTGTCCTTGGTAGGCTGAGAGTCTGGAATTTTGTTTTGTGTCTACGTCTTTTTGTTGCTTATTTTCTTAGTTTTAATTTGTTTTCTTTGTTTTTTTTTTATTTTTTATATTAGATAGCTTTATCTCTGGCAGGGAGGCTTCCCTAGGAAAAGTCTATTCCTCCAAGTTTTCTCCTAGCTGCAGTTGGCTGTTAATCCTTGTGTCTGTCCCCGGATCCCATCTTCCCATTTTATTAGGGATGATGTGTTTTTGTCTGTTTGGCTCACCACCTTGTCCTTTGGTGCTGGGTGATGGGGATGACTGTGGCTCCAGATAGTCACAGTGCTATCAAACAACTGTAAAAACCTGATTGCAACAAATATGGCATCTTGACTAAAGAAATAAATTAGTAATAAAAATACCAAGCAGAGCACAGAAACTGATAATCTGTGGCAGCTGCTAATTTGGTGTCTCTCTTTATCAGAGCAAGATCTATAGTTATATAACAACCTCAAACATGGACCAGGAGTTTTTGTGCAATGGGCTTCACGTTGCTTAGTGAATTTATCCTTCAGAGAAGGCAATGTTTCAAGGAAAAGGGGACAAAAGAGAGTGATAGCTGAAGAGAAATACATATAAGCAAGGCTGAGAGACTAAGGTTGTTCACTCATACCTTAGAAAGCTGGAGAAGAGGACAGGAGAAAATAATGAATGCCAAATCAAAAGAATTTTGAGGCAAACCAGAAAGACTACAGACAATATTCATTCACCTATAAATCTATTTTACTTATTCCTTTGAAGAACCAGCTCTCTGTTTAATTGATTTTTAAGGGTTTTTTTAGTCTCAATTGCATTGATTTCCACTCTTGCATTTAAAATTTCCCTCCTTAATTTTGCACTGGGGCTCCTTGTTGTTGTACCTCAAGTATCTTAAGATTTCTCATAAGGTTATTTTAGTCTTCTCTATTTTCCTAATGCGAGCACTGATTGCAATGAGTTTTCTGCTTGGAACTGCTTCCATACTTGATCATGGATTTCACTGAGTTGTGCATTCACTGTCACTGACTTCCAGACATTTTGAAATTTGCCAGGTTTTTTTCTGTGACCCCATTGGTTGCTGAGGAATATTTTGTTTATTTTGCAGAAGGCTTTGACATTTTTGAAATTTCTTTTTTCATTGATTTCTACTTTCACTCCACATTGGTCTGGTAGTATACATGAGATAAGTTAAATTATTTTATGTTTACTTAAACTATGGACTAATATGTTATCTCTTGTTCTTTTGTGGTATAGCATGTGACCTATTTTGGAAAATGTAACGTGTTGCTACAAAAGAGTGTATGCTTTATTGTAGAACGTTGGAATATTCTAGATATATCTTTTAAGCTCATGCATTCAAGAATGTGAGTCAGCTCTCCCATTCCTTTATTGGAGTTTTGTTTAGTTGATCTATCACTGAGAAACTGGGTTGTTATTATCTACTATGATGGGGTGAGTGTTTATTTGATCTTTTAATTTTAGCAGTTTTTGTTTTGAGAAGATAGGTCCTCCAAGATTTGGTGCATATATGTTTATTAATGTTACCTCTTCTTTTTCAATTCATCACTTAACTAGAATGAAGTGACATTCTCTACGTCCTTTAATGATCTTCACCATGAAGTTTACCATGTTTAATATTACCAGTGCCACCCCAGCTTGCTTTTGGGGTTCTAGTGCATAAAATATTGTTGTCTGTCCTTTAATTTTCAATCTATGAATTTCTTTTTAGATTAGGTGAATTTCTTGATTGCCAGCAGATTGTTGCACTCTGTTCTTTCATCCAGTCTGCCTATCTGCATCCTTTAATTGC
Source organism: Dinomys branickii (assembly GCA_004027595.1). Taxonomy (NCBI): domain Eukaryota; kingdom Metazoa; phylum Chordata; class Mammalia; order Rodentia; family Dinomyidae; genus Dinomys; species Dinomys branickii. Next base: position 10,969 of record PVLD010013588.1, on the reverse strand, counting down.
AGAATTGAGACGATTAACATTGAGAGATATTATTCAGGTATGTTAGCTATTAAATAGCATTGTCTTCTCTGTCGGTGAATTATTTATTTTTCCTTTTCTGACTTTCTTGTTGATGTTTATCCACTGAGCTCACCAATATCCTTTTTAAATTTAGCTGTGTATGTTTTTTTATTTCTGTTGAGAATATATACAAGTATTTTCCCCACAGTTCAATTAATATTCGTGTATCTTTTGAGCTCAATTTTCCTTGAAACTACTTAATTCTGTTGTATATTTTGAAGGACAGCTCTGCAGGATTAGTTCATCGGGGAAGGAAGTTATTTGCTCTTAAGGCCTGCAATACTTTACTCCAAAATCTCTTGGGCTTTAAGGGTTGTGTTCAGAGTCTGCTGTGATTTCTAATTGATTTTACCTTTATATGTGTCATTTTCTTTTTCTAGTCTACTGTCTAAATTGTGATACTTTGCTACATATCTGGTAATTTAATAACAACATGCCATGATGAGCTTGTTTTTGGTCATAATAGCTTGGTGTTGTATAAGTGTTGCTTACTTGTATTTTAACCTTTCTTATAGACACACACTCCCTCATTTCCCTCAACTCAGAGGTTTACTTCTCTGGAGGAGCCTGTGGTGATGCTTTGAACCCTCTCACCATCTCAAATGCAGTGATGGATGTCATCCTAAGGCCATCTCAACTTGGAGAACCAAGAACACCCTGGCCAACACAGGGATGGAAGTTTCCATTCCATTCTGTTCTCTTAAGAATTGTCTGACCTTGAACATGCTCTTACCATCCTTCCTTTAAAATCTTCACTTGAGACTATTATTATGTAAGAGGAAGACAAGGAAAAGGGGTGTAAGAGCAGATAATAAGGGATGGAGATGAGCAAACTATGTTGTATACATTGAGCCATCCATCCCCATGCAACACCAGTGCAGAGTGTGGGACAAGCAGGTGACAGGGGTGAATATGGCCAAAGCATGTTATGTGCATGTGCTAAACTGCCACAATGAAACCCATTTACCTGTATAACTACATTTTTTAAAGGAAATTTTAAAAAATACATGTGTGACTGCGACTTAGAAAAGCTTTATCTAAAGTTTTATGCAAAATTCCAAGGGAAAAGGAAGACAAATGGATAACAGGTTTTCCTTCTCTCCATGATCAGGTGCTGATAACCCCCTGCTCACCTCCTTTGATAGTCCTTGTCTTCTTTACAGAAAGCCAGAAACTCAAATGACTGCAATAGCAGGTAAATCACAAAATTAAGACATTAATATGCAACGCTCCATTTCCTCTTCTACAAGTATATTCACTCTGGCTAAAGTGCCCAGAAATATGTGCTAGAAAAACTTGGGGCATTTAATTATTTTGTCATTATCTGCATTTAGAATTCCTGCTTTATTTTTGAGAGGAAGGTAAAGCAAAAGCCCCAATGTACTGGTGTCCAGATGAAATAGTTGCCCTTTTTTTACTACATAGATACTTTGTCAATGAGAAAAACATAACTCCAGAAAACAAAGCAAGTGTTGAATGTTTCCTGTGACAATGAATGTGTTTGGATTCTTTCTGATGTTTTCAGCCACAAACCAGCCTGCTTTTTTCCCTTTCATTCTCTTGGTCAAATTTTCTTAGAATAAGCCTGCCCCAAGAATTCTGAAGTTGCAACTCTGAAGGTTAATTGTAAGTTCTCCTGTGTTTTATGAATTTTTTTTCTCACCCAACAGGTAAAGAATTTCCTGACCACTATCCCATTCGTGATTCTCAACAGATGGTGTGGGTTCTGAGGGGAAATGTATTAATAGCAGCTCCATCTGGCAACAATGTTGAGCCTGGTGAGTGGTTTTCAAAGCCATTGCCATTGTTGTCCCTGGAATGACACCACATCCCCTAGGGATCGAAGTGAGCCTGCAGGAGCCCACCTCAGTCCTCACCACATTTTGGGCACCAGCTCCATGTCCAAAAGAAGTCCAAGAAAGGCCAAGAGGTCTCCTCTTCACAAAGGAAAACCTGTACCTAGATACAGGGGTTTGGGGAAATGACATCCCTCTTTACCAAAAAAAAAAAGCATTTTCCCATGTGAAGAGTTTGTCATTTGAAGCAATGGCTGATCACTTTGGCATTTCTCTCCTTGGAAGTGCAACAATTATGACCTATATCCATAGATTCAAGCACCCTCACCTCTACCATCAGATTGCATCTTCTCTTCTAATTTGCCACCTTCTTGTCCTAATTGGCATCTTCTCTTCCAATAATACTTTTTCTTCTATCAAACGTCAGGCTACCTCAGCTTCTTTCCCATTCTTCAGTATCTCTGTGTTGATCTAGTTTATCTCTTAGCTGTATATTCCACCTTTATCTAGAATGTAACTGCTGCAACCTCCAGTGTAACTTCTACAAACTTAACACTACTAATTTCTCTAGACTCCAACGTTCTATTGGTATTATCATTCTATTTTCCTTTGCTGAGTCTTACCCAGATTTCATGAGTGATTTGGCTGCATTGAGCATTTCCTCTTTGCATATACATCAAAGCAATATGCTCTATAGACTGCTCTTTCCTCCTGCTTGAGCTCCACTTTCCAAAGCTAGGGTTCAAATACCCAAACTCAAAGGACACATCGCTGATCTCATACTTCTTGAGCCCTCCTACACAATTCATATGAAAAATAAGTTTTTCTTTCAACACTCCCCATCTTATTCTGGTGTGCTTTTCTGGCTCCTCTTTTGGGATTACTCATATGAGATTTTTTTTCATATACTAATATTTAGAAAAAAGTACTTTTTGAAATGGTATGAATACCTCCGTCTATATCTCATGGGTTACATTTGGAGCCCATGACTACATTTACCTGCAGAGGTGGTGGAATATTTTATCTTTATACTTGGAAAGTAATGTGCCTTGGTGATAATTCAAGTTCTAATATTAAGAAAGGAAATGGCTTTTAATATTAAGAAAGGAAATGGCTTTTAGAAAAATGACAAATGCCATGTCCCTTTTGAAAAGCCCATGAGAGATGCCCTGGATGCTCGCTACTTTTGCTTTAGAAGCAGAATCGGGAGTGATGTTGGAATACAGACTTCCTTCTGTTTGGATACATACCTCTTCATTTATCCTTTGTTTACAGTCACTCTTGCAATAATAGCATGTAGAGACACAGAAAATCATGATCAAGGAAAAGGCAATCTAGTCTACCTGGGAGTCAAGGAGAAAAATCTTAGTTTATTCTGCACAGAAACTGAGGGCAAGCCGACTTTACAGCTTAAGGTGAGTGGATGTACAGCTACTGAGAGACAGGTCAATTGAAAGTTTTGATGTCACTGTATGTATTATAGAAGTAAAGTGATAGTTTTATAATCCTGAGTTATCACTACAAGCACAGAGACTCGAGTTTGCTAGTTCTCAAATTAGTAATTGCTGCTATAGGATTGTCATAACACCCACCAAGATATATTTCAAAACCAAGGATTGGGGGCTCCTTTGTCCACATAAACTTCCAACTAAAAATCCTCTCGGACAATGGGATACTCTCCTTGGACAAAGGAAAGCACATTGGGCAAAAGGAGAAAGACTGTTTATCTCAGTTTAACAGAGTTAGAGTTTTTATCTGTGTGCTAAAAGGAAAATTTATAGTAATAAAAATAATACTACAACTAACTATGAGAGGTGTAAAGTACAAGCACATTTGGAGCCCGGTAATCCAGTGAGGCTGACCTGAACTTCAGCATGAATGGGTAACAGGAGCTCCCAAGAAATAAATGCAAATTTCCCTCTATAATAGCGAAGAATCAGGAGCACCTTGTGGTGTGGGACCTTGGGGTGGAGATAGGCTATTGAAAACTAAGAGATGTCTGTTGTGACATCCCAGTCTCTTCCCGCTCCTCGCTAACAAGCCTGTTTTCTTACTTCAGAAGATCAACATCATGGACCTGTACAAGAAGAAAACAGCACAAAAGCCTTTTCTGTTTATCCACAGAGTGGAGGGCTCCACCTCTGCCTTTGAATCTGTCTCCTACCCTGGTTGGTTCATAGCCACATCCACTGTGCCAAATCAACCCATCTTCCTCACCCAAAAGAGGGGCTTAAATAACAACACCAACTTCTACCTGCAATCTGGGAATTAAATTCAGTCTCAGCTGTGGGTGATTAATTCAAAGATAAAGCATCAGTCTTTTATTTCAAAAAACAGTAACTCATTTTAAGAGACCACTAGGCCTTGATGAGGTCATCAACATCTCAACCCACCAATGCCACCTCTCACTGATTGTCCAAAACTACTTCTTCCTCCAGACATTAATTTCTGCACTGTATCCCTCACTTGAATAACATGTCAGTGAGAAGCCAAAGAGGCACTCTCACTCTTTGCAGAAATTGTCACACCATCTGTTCAGCTACCAAGCCCACTTCAATATACTCATGCACTTTTTCTATGCATTGTTCATTCCAACTCCTGGGCCAACTCATGGCCCAGAGCTGGGGATCCCAAATGATCTTGTTTTCACAATTGTGTCAATAAAATAATATTACTTATTAATTTTATATATTTGTATTAAACATTGTATCATATACCACAAAAGATATATCTGAAGCAGAAGATGAATGTAAAATCAAAAATGTATATGTCTTGATAAACATGGTGGATTCATAATATCAAAAGTTAACAACTTGTCACACAATATTGTCAGAGATGTGAGCGTGGTTTTGAATCTCTCGCCCAGGTTTCAGTGCATGGCAGGAAAGGAAAGAAAGAGCTGCATAGCAGGATCAGAGACCACCACTTTCTCTCTAGGAACAAAAGGCCATGAGACACCCCAAACCTTGGTATTTATAAGGAAAATGGTGAGGGGATTCCAAGTGAATGTGAGAGACACATCACAACTCTGGCAAGCTTTGTAACAGAGGGAACAGAGCATTCTGCTAAGGGGGCAGGAACAGCCTGGTTTAGGTTAAAGTTAATGAGTGATCTTCTCTGTAGCCAATTCTTTGAAAGAACTTCACTGTGGAGTCATTCAGGCCTCAGCAGAGACATTGTCTCACGTCTTAGCCCTATGGTATCATAGCTTATCTATCTGAGCTCAACCATAGCCAACCATAATAAACTATGTTTTTGTCTGTTATTTCCCACCTGCTTTCATGAAGGTAAGTACCCAGCCTCAGCCAGACTAACTAATTAAACTGAAATCAAATTTAGCAACATCACTTCTATATATCCTGCACTGCTTATAAGTAAACACAGTCACATTTACTATGGGGAAAAGTGACTAGGCAGTCCTACACACAGTATAATTTGCTTATGAATAAGTGTTTAAAATTGATGATTGTAAATCAATTCATATTTCAAACAATCATTCGTTGTACATTAGAAGCCCCTGAACAATCTCACCAAGGGTTAAGAAGAAACTCCAGAGTGGTCCTCGGTGGATGGAGAGAATGAACAGAGACTCCAGAATGGATGTCTCTGACTTTCCTACCTAAAACAATTTCAAACGAACAGAATTTCATTGCCCCAAACAAAAATGAGAGATGACTTATTAAGACTCCTTGGGAAATTAAGCTCTTTAAAAGACAAATTCCGGGTGTATAAATCGTTGATTTGTTAAATGTTACACATTTCCAGGCCAATTTGATATCCTATTCTCAATTTCTGTAAAACCTTAGTCCCATAACTGAAATACTGTAAACTTCAAAGATTCACATGACTAAACACACTCATACACACACATGCACATGCACACACACAAATTGATTGATCTCAATTTGAATGAGATAAGGCAGCTTCTCAGAACTAATTGTACTATCCTTATTTTATTTGATAAAGTGATTGCCAATAGAAGCATTAACTATGATCTTTTCTTATTGTTATTCTATTTTCTGGAATTTCAGGACTTTATGTGACCTATAGTTTCTTTGTGGGGAAAGTTTTGAGTCAACTGTTCATTTCATCAGCGTTACAGAGGTAAAAACTAATAAAACTTACAGATACATGACCCAAGCACATGTAACCTGTAATCATTATAATAACATGAACATGAATGTGCACATGACAAAAATTATTTCCTCACAAGAGCAGGCTCTCTTCAACATGACAAGCATAACTATCGGGTCTTACACTGCATACTAGATCCTGAAGTCTAATTTTCCAGCCACAAAAAAAAAAAAAAAGTTTGAAAACCTATCCTTCTTGAATAAAGTCAGGTTGCCTCACTGCCTGAGATATTAGTGGTAATACTTCTTGAATCCCCTCCCCTCACCCTCTTTCTTCTGGTTGGTCTGCCTTTCATCCTGGCATTTCTGTGCAACAAGCTTTGAGAAGGTGTCCTCGGACAGCCTGTCATCTCAGCTGCAAGGAGCACCTGTGCTTATAGGGAGCCCTTGACAAAGTGCTGTGGGAATGGTTGTCCATCCGCGCTTTGACAATTCCAAGTTGCACTGTACATGGTTCCCCCAAACTGTCCCTGTGGTGAGAAAGAAGATGAGAAAGTAAAACATTTGAAAGACACAAGAGGTATATTTGGATATATTAATTGCTTCTGTGGGTTGAGGAACATGATTTTTTTTTTTTTTTTTTTTTTTTTTTGGCGTGGATCTAAGCTAGCAACCAAAGGAGAAGGCAAAAGAACACAGCCTTCAGTTGCATGGCAGGGCCGAACGCGGGAACCCCCTCTGGTGGCTTCTTTCTATCCCCATTTTAATTCGCCAGCATTCTCTCCTATTTCCTGGAGTCACTTTTCATTATCCTGCATGCAGACCCTTGTCTCAGGTTCTTCTTTCTGGGGAGACAGATTTTATCTAGGCAAACTTGTTTACTAAAACTCTCAACAATGTTGGGTTTCTTTCCTCTGTGATGCTGCTCAAACTCTGTCCTACAGCGCCAGCACTTCCGTATCTGTGTATCTCTTCCACTTATGTCTTCATAACAACCTCAATCTGTTTCATACTTATAGGCATCTCCTCTCCTTAACAACCAATGGCAGCAGCTTCCTTTGAAATCACACCATGTTGCCTTCTCATATGACAGTTCCTCTATCAGACTTAGTTTTATTCTGGCCTCCTGTATAATATTTTCTCAAAAATCGTTGCAGAAATAAATTATTTCTCATTGCATATATTACAACTTCCCATTGATACTGAAGCAATTCTGACAGGATCTGGTATTACAATCACAGAGAAGACCTTCAACTTTAAGAAACATCAAGCAACTGCCAAGCTTATGGAGCAGGAAAGCAGAGAAGGGTTTTCAGGAATTTTTCCATTTCAATTTCTCCTCCCCTTCCCCCTATGTCAATGTGATTTCAGAGGCTGTCAGGATGTTACGATGTGCACTAAGGAGTGCAGGGTTGCAAAAACAAGCGTAGCTCAGAGGAAGACCCAACGGCCACCAACAAGTGTCTACTACCTCTGTGTCAGAGGCCTCTGTGCAGAATGTAAGGGTTTGCACTTTGTCCAAGCCCCATCCACTCATATACACTTTTATGCATGATTAAAACTCTGTAGAGACACAGGAGAAAGAGCCCAGAGGACTTTCTGTTGCAATTCTTTTCTCTGAAAGATGTCAGAAAAAAGTACACATGACCATGGTGACAGTGGCCATCCACTGGTAAGTATGACTATGAGTTAATTGTAATGACTTTGTAATTGGGCACATAGTTGGCAGGGCTTCCCTCAATCACAGCTCTGTGAATAGTAGAATGGAGAGAAAGAATGGCAAGTGATGTTTAAAATTACCTTATGCAGGACCCCTTCAGTTGGTTTCAAGCTACTGTAACATGATACGGTGCATTGAAGTGAGACACAAGAAGAGAAAAATGCTAGTGCAGTGGGGATCTGGGATGACCAGTTGTTCAAGGGGAACAAAATTCCCAAAGGCAACTAAAACATCAGTATTTATCGATGGAGGAAAATGGTTAGGGATTATCAGATGACTCAGAGAGCAGTGGTAATTTTAAGCTAATCATGATCTTACTTTGGAGAATCTTAGGTGCTAATAGTGTTAGTCTTAAAGTTAGTCTCAGTCTCAGTCTGTCTCAGTCTTAGTCTTAGTTGGTGGAAGAGAATGATCCACCCCTAAAGAAATAATGGGAAATCTCTAACAGGTGTTACCAATAATCCCAAGTCTCCATTTATACTTAGAGAAGTATGTAAAACTAGCCATTGTGAATTTGTAGTCCCCAACATTTAAAGCATTTAATTTTTTTAATTGCAGCCGTTGAAACAGCGCACAGGCTATAGTGGCCATCCTACCAACAAACACATTCTCGGGAGTTGGTGAGATGCCCTGTCCAATCACCAGCATGCAAAATTCCTGCATTGCCTTCTGTAGTTGTACCAAGGTCATGTAGCCTGCTTGGATCTTAGTACTTGTGGTGTCAGATTTTTATCCAGTTTCATTCTCAAGAATATTCATGTATTGTAGGTTGAGCAATGACCTTAATAAACACACTTTTATCTGGACAGCAACCATTTTGAAATATAAACTATAGCCAGCAGACTATTATTCCTTACCAACCTTGTCCTGGTTGAGTCCCTATAAACTGTTAAAAGAACAGTTATAAAGAAAACAAGATCAAAAGCCATATATAATATTTTAACATTAGAGTCATGACAGCATTATTTTTGTAAAACACATAAATCTCTCTCTTGGTATAGAATAGCCTTTTTAGTCAATCATCTCTAGTACATGAGAAGCCTGGGCTGGAGATGTGGCTCAGTGGTAGAAATCTTGCCTTATATGCACAAGACCCTGAATTTGATCCTCAGTAAGACAAGAAAAAGAAAAGAAGAAAAAGAAGCCCTCATCTCATTTGTTGGAATGTCATTGAAGAAATGTGTGACATTGTCTGGACTGTTTAATATTTAAGCATCTCCATGTATAATAAAACATGTGTAACAAGACACTGTGACCCCACCCTTCTTTCATGGATTGTCTCATGTTGGTTTGACATATTATAAGCAACTGGAGCACAAGAGAAAGGCAGATACCTGAACCTAAAAGAAAAAGTTTATCACTATAAACAATCCCAGGTTTACATTTTAGAAGACCTGAATAGTTGGAAGTTATGAGCACATTTAATACACCATGAAATTAACACTGAGAAATTGTCATAGCTAAGTGGAAAGCTTGTTTTTAATTTAGTTTTGCACAGAGCATCTTTTAATATGCAAACTTTATTGTTTTATCTATACAAAACAACCTTTTGATACAGCCAATGAAAGCATATCACAATAATATATTTAGTAACATCTATTGGGTTGTCTCCCATAAGGCTATGGGGGACACTGGGGTCCTCATAAAGAAAAAAGACTGGAATAAGATTTTTGGAGGCAGCTGCTCCTTTATTCACCAAAAAAGTCCTGTCCAAAAGCTCACTACCCCTAAGCAACAATATGCATTACATTCAAAAAACCAAACTTGGCATCAATCAGACCATTTGGCAACTTAGTGGAAGCATGTCTTTAATTTTGATGACATTTATTTATAAGTCAATTTAAGTTACAGACAAATGTTTCAAAAATGCCAGATTTGGATTTCAAATGTAATACATATTGTTGTCCATGTACAATGACATGAGAATCTTTAATTGTTGAAAATAATTTGCTAATTGTTATGATCTGGTTTTCATAGGGCACCAGACATTGTTAAGATCTTTAAATAGAGGTTATACCTGGGTCAAATAGGACCATTAATCTTATTTTCTTGAAGAATCTTCACGCTGATTTCCACAATGGTTTCACCAGTCTACACCCTCCATCAACAGTGGAGAAAGGTTACTTCCTCCCCCTGCAGCCCTACCAGTATTTTATAATTGAAAATGGCCATTTTTTCTGCCATGAGATGGAACCTTAGTTTTGTTTTAATATGCATTTCTTGGATGACACATGATGTTCAACTTTTTTTCATACATTCATTTACTATTTGTATTTCTTCATCTGAGAAGTGTGTAGTAATTTCAGATGCCCATTTCTGGATTGAGTCTTTTTAAGTTTTGGGGTCTGAACTTTTAAAGTCCTTTTTAAATTATTTTTATTTTAAAGATAAAAGAGTGAAAACATCTTAACAAACACACATACACTTAGAAAAAAACCACAAAAACAATACAAGCAATGCATAACTTCTAGATATAAGTCCTTTCTCTGAGAGTCAGTTGGCTAAACTGTTTCTCAGTTAGTGGGTTTTCTTTTCATTCTGTTGGTGCATTCTTTTGATATGCAAAATTGTTTTAATAAGATGAGATCCTAGTTGTTGACTCTTTGAAGTATTTCCCATACAGTTTGATTTATTGTTCAAGAACATTCTGCTAACCGTATGTCTTCAAGAATTCTACAAACATGCTCTTCCAGTAGATTTTGTGTTTCTGTTTTAATAATGAAAACTTTGATTCATTTTCACTTTAGTTTAGTGTATAGATATACACATGGGTCTAGACACAGTCTTCAGCATGAAGAAATCCAGTTTTTCCATCACCATTTAATGAAGAGGCTATCTTTCCTCCGGTGAACATGTTTGGCCCCTTTGTCAAAGATAAGATGACCAAGTGCATTTGTGGTTGTGTCTGCATCTTCTAATCTGTTCCCCTAGTCCTGAGGTCTGTTCTTTTGCCAGTACCATGCTGATTTTATCATAGTACTTTGTGGTATAATTTCAAGTCAGGGACTGTGATGCCTCCTGCTTTGCCTTTGTTGTCCAGGATTGTTTGCTCTTCTAGGTCTCTGCTGGATCCTGATGAATTTTAGAAATGTTTTCTTTATCTGTGTGGTATGTGAATGGCATTTTATTTATTTATTTTTTTTATTTTAGAAACATAAAAGTACAAAAACATATTGACAAACAGACACCCATTATCATAGAAAATAGTACAATCACAACTAATCTATAGACAAGGTGATATGGTCTCAACAGTAGTTGTTGCTTTATCCATTGATATCTTCGAATTGTAGATGTATGGACCCATATACAGACATGCAAAT
>PVLD010013587.1:0-55502 GCA_004027595.1 Dinomys branickii | reverse complement strand
AATAAATAAATTACCATTGCTTTGTCTCATTTTACCATCTTTAATCACTGAGATAATGGTTAGTATAATCATGCTAATATTTCATGATCTGTTACCCATGTGCAAATTTATCATTTTATTAAAATCTGTCATTTCATACTTTTATCATATCATTAATCACTTAATATTGGATAGATTTTTAAAGGGAAGACTTTCTCTTTGGGAGAAAATAAAATCTTGACAAATATTTTGAATTTGAAGATAATATTTCTAGTTATACAACTAAGAGAGAATTAGGTTCTATGGATGACTTTGATTTTAATGACTTTAATGACAACTTTAATGATTTTAATTTTTCTGTTCTGAGTGCAAAGGGAGGAGAGAAGCCTGTTGATGGTATTAATAACAAACCCCATGGGAAGATTACAGTGGGTGTTGCTTATGTTTCTCTGTGATGTCAGTCTTTTCTATTTATCTTAATGCTTAGTATGGATAACCTTTGGTTTATTTTAAGAGAAATTAAATAAACAGGAGAGCTTTGTACTTGGGTTCTCTTGGAAATATATTGACATCTTAGTGGGAAAGTTCAACCTCTGCAGAGTAAGGCATTGGAGTTTCAAGTCAGTTGTACTTATAACACAAAGGGCAGGAAGTCCTCAGTTGCCGTCTCAAGTGCACTTGGTGTAGAGATTTAATGAGATAATGAGCACAATCATGGAAACATTGGCCTGCAGAAACAATGATAATGTGTTCTCCCTTGGGTGTCTCACTTTGATCAGTTGTCCTCTGTTGATCAGACTAGGTATAAAAATCTGACCTCAGGAGGCAAGTTTAGACAGATATGCTTTCCTATAAACTGTTCAATTGCATCTGAAAGACTATAGTGTTCACACCTCAGTGTGTCACTGCAGGTCCTATATACGTGTGGTTCATAGTATAGACATAGTCTGAAATCTGGAAAAGGTGAGGGAAAGTCAGGCAGCTGAGCTGAGAAGATAAAACATACAGAAAAGTTAATTTTATTTCAGTTAAACATGGTTATATTTCTATTGTAATTATTTCTTTCTTTGCACAAGTAATATTAGCTAAATTAAAATATCAGTATCTGAATTCCTGGGGACAAGAAATATTGAGTGATTTATTAGGACCCTAGTAATAGAACCCATCCCAATCACCTTTTACTTTTGGTTCTTAGGGCTGTTTCTCCTAGTGTTGGAACAGCTACGTTCCTTGTTTACAGGACAATAATGATATTCAAACTCCTTTTTCATCTTGTAGGACAGCAGTACATACTCAAACTATTTTCCCAAATGATCTCACACCTGGGTCTTAACAGTCTTTTGAAATTGTACAAGCGAAGCTACTACTCTGGATAATAGGATTCCAGGTACACCTGGGAAGCACATTTTCTTCGCTTGTTTTACAGAATACTGAGATCCACAGACAAAAGCAACAGTGTATGGCATTTCATAATCATGAATAAAGCAATGGGTAGTGTGGATGGAAGAAGTAATGCCAACAAGAGAGGTATATCCACATCCAGAGACAGTTTACATTACAGTGATAAAGAAACCCCCATCCCAAGGTGTTACGAGTCCTACGTAATCACCATATCCCCAGTGACTGGTCAGTCTGTTAAGGAAGAGCCATATTTGGAATGTAGCCTTAAGTTTTACTCTTGCCTACCGGAAATACAGCAGGGGCTGTGGTCACATACACATTGTTAAGAGAATTATCATATTGCAGAGACTGGGCATAGCTTTAAACAATCATCACCAGGAGTATTTTTTTCCATGAACTGTGGACAGAGGCTGAGTTATTACACTCAAAACTGATTATATGGTCTATGTGGCTATTAAGACCCTCCTTTGTATTAGGGTCCTGGGCCAGGCAGTGATAAATCTGCATGAAGATTATCTTAAATCTGTAAATTGTCCTGGGGAATTAATAAAAAGATCAGATCAATTTCCTTGGGAAATTGCAAGAGGAGAAGAGGTGCTATAAGACTTTGAACTAAATTCACATGAGAATTACTTGTGCTCACTGACACTGCAAAGATTTGTTTAATTCTGCTTCAGATTGGAGTGTTGCCATGCACAACCAATTTTATGACTTGGAGTTTCAGGTAGCAACTATTTCATAGGTAGGCAGACCAGGCTGCATGCGCACATGATAGTCCAGGTCAGGCACTGAGTTTCTAAGGGAGCCCTGGCGCATGCCAGGAGCTGGCTTCACCATGGAAGTTATTTGTGTGAGGAAGATCCAGTTGCAACAAAACACACTACAAATCAGCCTCATGCTTCTGCTATCAGGCATCCCCAGGCGTTCATCAGCCTCCCAGTCTGCAACAGACATTTAGATGTTTAGAACACTGTTGAATCTGCTAGTTTTAAGGCCTAATAACGAAAATAGCTTCTACCGTGCGTGAATCAGCTTCAGAAAATCTTTTCTTTCTTTGGTTCTGTACTATATTCTTTTCTATGTAACATATTGTCACAAATTTAGCAAGGATTAAAACTCCAAAAAATATTACCGTATTGATCTAAAGTCAGAAATCCAAGATGGGTCTCACTGAGCTAAAATAAAAGTGCTGTTAGAGCTGCTGCATCGTTTTTCCTGGAAACTCTAGCTGAGAATCCACTTTTTGATATTTTCCAGTTAATGGAACTACCCACATTTCTTACTGGGAATTCCCTATCACTTATTCCTTTGTCTTCAAATCAAGTCACACTTCATGTCTCTCTCTGATATTCTCCCACTCATGTCTCCCTCTATTACAGCAGTGGAAACAATTTTGCTTTTAAGAATCCATGTCCCCATTCAGTTCTCTGTGTCACTGTCCCTTTTATGTTTTTTACAAGTCAACTTGTCGTTCTTTTCTTTTTATAAACTTGTCTTTCAATGGACACACAAACACATAAAAATGACAACAATAGGATAGCATGATACTCTGATTCGTGTATATATAGTTTCATGTTTACTTCACTGTAAACATAACTATCATCTCAAACAATTGTCTTCCTTTTGCCGAATAACGTAACATATTCACAAATTCCAGAGGACAGATCTGTGGAGAGCCATTACTAGGTCCAGTGTCAAAACTACCTAGTAAAGAATTCAGGGCAGCATATTCTATGAAATTCCCATTGCTTTCCAAATCTAAAGGCAGTAAACATTGTATCTCTTCCTATATCATAGGAATGCCTCACAAAGCAAGTTTTCCTTCAGTTTTGAGGGCATATCTGGGCAATTCTCACTTCTACAGCACTCCCAACACCTTATGAATGTCACAGGTCTCTGATTTTTATCAAATATACCTCTTCCCTTGGGCTTACATGTATCTCATCATTATGTTTAGGGTATTTGATGCTATTGCCCACTACATCTGATTATAATGAATTAATGAATATCCTGGGACAGGAAACCATCTTGTGGGATCTTGCAATGATCAAGTGTCCTGAATAATAGAGCACCAAACGTAATCAAGGATTTACTGCACACTTGAAATGACAGAATGAAATTTTTACCACAGTGAAGGTGGCTTAACACTTACAGTTTGGTTGGAAAGTGCTCAGCAGATCAAAATCTGCTCACTTAACACAACTGGTTATATTAGTTTGCACCAGCCAAAGGTTCACACCAGAAAGGACAGCTGCAATTTACGCCACCACCTACTCAAGTTTAGAGAAATTCGTTATTTTCTATGACCTCTCTTTTCAGACCAAAAAGGCAAGTATAGAAAGGTGTTTCTTTCAATGCTCTGATAGTTTTTCCTATTTCAGGGCAAAGCAGAAAAGAGGAGCATTTTGATTAATAGGATTAAGTATATGGATGCAGAATTGTTTATCCCTATTAAAATTACAAAAACAAATGTACTGACACATTTCTGGGGAGACACAAATTCATGTTACTTTTACTTGGAAAAGACACATTAACAGATCATCTGGTTCCAATTCTGGTGCAGTTGTGCTAAATATTTATTATATGATTTCTGGAAGTACTCTTTCTGACTAGTGGGCAATAGAGGTATTTTGAATCTTTCAGCAGTAGTATCAGCTCAGATTCAGGGTCCAGTAATTTCCCTCAAATTTGAATACTTCTCTTTCCTCTGTGAAGTAATGAGGGTTAATGTCTCTAAGTCCCTTTAGTGAAGGTTGGGAGGGAGATTTACAAGAACACTACTGGCCAATTGTGAAGTTCCTATATGCACAGCCTGCTTAAACATAGGTGCTAAGGGAGAATTTCTGTTTTATGACTTGGGTTGGGTGCAGTATGTTTCTCTACATATGTTAGATCCTGAGACACATTCTAACTATGGTTGTAGAGGAAAAACAAGATGATCTGTGGATCTTTTTTTTGTGTGTGTGTGGTACTGGAGATTAAACTCAGGTCCTTGCTCTTGGCAGATAAGTGCTTATTCTACTGAGCTATATCCCCAACCCAAAATAAGATGGTTTATTTGTTTGTTTGTTTGTTTTGCAGTACCAGGAATTGAATTCAGGACATTGCATTTGCCAGGCAGGCACTTGTGCCACTGAGCTATATCCCCGAGCCCTCTGTGGACCTCAGAGGGATTGATTACTTTGTGAGATATCTGCTTCACATGGGATAAGAAAAGATTTGTTTTCTTACTTGAGGAAGAAAGCAATAGGAAATATATTGGAATTTATAGATTCAAAGTTCACAGATTTATCTAAGTTAGCCAACATATCCCCATGCAATTCTCTGTGTTACATATTTTTTAATTTTACAATTTATTTTAAAATTAAAGTTCAATTTTCACATTAAGAACATACAAATTGTATACATTAATAGCATACAATGTTTGCTATATCCTCACATTTTTAATGTTTAAATAATGGCTAAATTACCTAGCACATCAAATATTTGTCATTTTGTTAGGGTGAAAAAATTCAGATTTCTTTCTTCCAAGTGTTTGAGAAGACTCTACTTTCCAGAGTTACCCTACTGCACAACAACACACCAGAATATCTTACTCCTATCAAACTACACATCAACCTTTCCCCTTTCCGCCTGCCCACCTCACCTAGCCTTTGGTAACCACAATTCTACTTTCAAACTCTATGAGGTCAATTTCATACATTCCCATTATAATTGAAATCACACAGTACTTGTCTTTTACTGCCTGGCTTACTCTAGCTAACTTACAATCCCCAGGTCCACCCATGTCATCACAAGTGATAGCATTTTCTTTCCTATGACTGAATAGCATTCACTCTAATTATCTGTTTATCGTTTATAGACATTTCAAATTTTTCCACTTGTTGGCCTATGAATACTGTTGCAATAAATGTGGGAGTGCAGTTTTCAACAACTGATTTCATTTCTTTTGCATATATACATCCCGTTGTAAGATTGCTGGATTGAGTGGTAGCTTTAGCTTTAATTTTTGAGTTACTTCTGTACTGTTTTCCATAATAACTCTACTAATCTATATTCCCACTGATACTGTGCAAGAGTTCCCTTTCTCCATAACCTCTCCAGCACTTGTTGTTTCTCTTTTGAATAATAGCCATTCTAACTGATAGGAAGTGTTATCTCAGTGGGGTTTTGATTTGCATTTTCCCCGTCATTAGCAGTGTTGAGCATGTTTCTATATACTTTGACCATTTGTGTTTCTTATTTTGAGAAATATCTATTTAGGCCTATTACTTTTAAATTGGGATTTTATTTTTGTTTATTACCAACTGAATTCCTAACATACTCTGAATATTAACCTTTTATCAGATGTATAGTTTGGATATGGTGTTCCATTAGGCCTCCTGAACTTCGGTGCAATTGAACTCTTCTGTTTATTGATTTTCTGTTTGAATGATTTCTTTCCTTGTTAATATCTTTCCAGAGATTCTAACCAGTCTAGTAGTCTGCCTCCTTCTTCTTTTTTGGCTTTAGTCACTTGGTATTTCACCATTAGATAACTTACTTTCCGATTTGACACCGTCTACTCTACTTCTGGTGTTCTATCACTGTTTCAACATTACATTGTGAACAAATTCGAGATTTGTCCTAAATGTAAAGTTGGGGTTGCTCAGCATTAACTGGGGGAATGCCATTCCTTCAAGTGTCTCCCTGGAGTAAAAGCAAGGCAATTAGAGGTGCATGTGTGAGGTTTGTGGGCCACCAATGACCAGGACCTTAAGTTTTTGCCTGGCTGTTCCACAGGCTCCATCTGTGAACATCCCCATGGGCATTTAAGCCCTTCTTAGGTTTCACCAGTCTAGCACTGAGTTCCAGGGCAAAGTACTGGGTTAACTACTGTGTTTTACTCCCAGTGAGCAGAGCTTGGGTTCATACTAAACTGCCCACAGCTGAAGGAGTGAAGGAAGTCCCCTGGTCACCTAGGCTGCTGTTGAGCTGGGGTGCACCTAATTCTCACAGCTGCAAGGACTTTCAGATCTCCCGGCAACAGAAAGCCACACGACTGACAGTGATGAAGGTGAAACAGCTGTGTTCTCTGATACTGGATGCGGAGTAGCAGAGACAGTCTCTTGGCAACCAAGGCTGCTGATAAGCTGACCAAGCTTAAACCACTGAGCCGTGGGGATCCCTATAAAATAGAGGTAGAGGTGCCTAGCCCAGCGCAAGGCTGCGGATGATTCAGGTCAAAGCTCAGATGTGTTCCACTGGCATGATGGAGACGTCTGCCTATTGCCAGGGAAGCTCTAGAGGCTCTGTCTGTGCCTCGCTAGTACAATATTCCTGCGTCCTCTTCCCAAAGCACCGGGGTTACTGGCGTGCAGCATCACATCAGCAGTAAGTGTGCTTTGTTTTAAAGATCTCCTTGGGGATACAAAACCATGAATTAGGACACAGTGGTACACATTTTAGATCATTCCATGATGTGTTTTCCCTTTTGTTTATCCTTCATGATGTTAGAAATAACATGGTATCCTTAAAATTAATCTATGTGCCACAATTCTTTCCTCAAGGTATTTCCTCCAAAGTTGATTCCTAGTCATGATTCTGAAGAATCCTGGTAAACTGAAGTGTACACGGGGCTAAAGAAATAAAAATTCAGAGCCTGCTGAGGTTTAACACTCAAAGGAATGTTTTGCTGATACAAGAGATTTTTCTCATGGTTTCAATGATACATAGCACCTCTAATATTGATCATCCATCCATTCATTCATTAATAAATATTTATTAAGCATTTGATGGGTACAAGGTTCTAATATAGCAGAGCAATAGAATGTAGTATATAACATTTTACAGATTGCTTTGGAATCATTTCCTTATCTGTATAAATACTTGAATCTTAGCTGATTTTTATTGAAGTTTAGTTCTTCAGTGTCTCCATCTGGAACTTCTGTTTTTCTTTATAGAGAACAAAATGTCCTATGGCATATCACCTAAGAACTGCACTTATTAAATGATGCAGAAAAATTTCTATTAATGAGTAGAAGAGAAAAAAATTATGAGGAAGAGATGGAAGGAGTTGGAAAGAGATACTTAGAAACTATTGAATAAACAAGTAGCATTATTAAACAACATAAGCAGACTATATATTTTTGCTCCTAGCAGTAAAAGATGTTTAATTCAGAACTATAGATTGAGAGATCTGTTCTGTAGACGAATGTCTACATTAGCAAACTTGGCTCCGCCATGACTTCCTAGAAAAATATACCATCTTTGACCTATTACAAATGCACCCAAATGCTTGCATTTTTAATTAGACAACAAGATGATTACTGCAAAGGCAGCCGATGATTTTTGTGCCATATTTATTTTGTGCTTTATGTTTCTTCTGGAACCACTAAACTAGAAATTATAAGGGTTTCTATATTTACAATAACATTGCCCTAGAAGGGAGAGGAAATGAACCTATCACCAAAAATATGTCATGGGTCTAGGAAAAATTTTCACTGCGAATTTAAGTAGATCATTTTTTAAGGTCTTTAAAGAAAAAAAATCATTTAAATGCACACTACCAGGAAGTCAGTAAAATATAAGACTACTTTTACTTTTACACAATTAGAAACTACTAGCATTCTCTAATTTCACTAACGTCAGGGAATATATGGTTTATTTTGTCCTCTTGAGTGGATTTGCATTGCACAAAAGCCCTAAGAAAATACTTAAATTTAGATAATGACATTGAAACTCCACAAGACTTCTCACAAGACTCAAGCAGATTAGGACGGTGATTCACAAATCAGGATCCATGCAAGGTCTGAGCTCTTTAGTAAAGGGTTTGTATCAGCTCCTCTGCATTAGCATAGCACAGAGCTCAAAGCATTTTTAACTTTTGATGCACTCACTCCCAAAGAAACGGCGGGATGGAGGTAGGGGCTCTGTCTTAATTCTGTCTCATCCATGGTTATACACTATGTAGCTCACTTTTACCGTTGGCTTTTAGAGAAGAGGATTTTTCCTTAATTTCTCAATGAGCAAGTGTGAATTCCAATCACATTTTGGAATAAGAAATCCACATTTTTTCAAATATTTCCGGTGATTCCTGGAAACTGTGCTTACATGATTTGCTTGTTACTTGTTAGCTCTGTGCCTCATTCTTGGTTTGGGCTGGGCTGACTCCTCCTCTGTCATTCTGGCCAGCGCTTCCACGCATTCCCCCCCCCCCCCCCCCCCCCCCCCCCCCCCCCCCCCCCCCCCCCCCCCCCCCCCCCCCCCCCCCGCCCCGGCTTTCTGGGCCACTGCATCTCAAAATGTAGATGGAGGCTTTATTTCCACAGTAAGAGGGAGGAGAAAGCCATCGTAATAGCACATAATAAAGCTTTATGAAAGATTTGGAGCTAGGAAATTATAATAGAAGAGGAAACATCTTCTTCAAAATTTATTAATCATACACTGTCTCTTGGAATTTCAAAATAATAACCCAGTTTTTCTTTAAATTTAATCTACATCCTGGTTGCTGGTTCCCACTCAGTCTTGGCAAATCATTTTCTTTGAGGTCTTTTTCAATATTTCGTACCCTGGACTGTCCATCCATTCTTCATCCTCTACGTGTTTCTGCAACAAAAATGAAAAAGAAAAAGAAAAGAAAAACATAACATGTGCAAAAATAACAACAACAATCAAAATTGCAAAATAAACAAGCCCCAAATCCCACACCCAGCATTTCCTGCTTCTGGAGTTCTGTTCAAAGTTAAAAGTATTTTACATTACAATTATCTTTCCATACCACTAAGAACAAATCTGAACTTTATTATGCAAAGCAGCTAATTATGTTTACCTGTGTTGTCTCATTCATATTCTACCTCGTGTTTGGCTTTTCATAATGAAAAGCTATAACTCTTTCTTGAAAAAAGCTATTTTCTACCTAAAAATAGTATACAGTATCTCAAATATGGAAATGATTGGAAATTTCTTTTAAAATAACAGTATTTCTGGGCAGCCCAAATGAATAACGCATGCCCTTTCTTTTAACTCAAAATACACCTGGAGTGATGCAGAGAGACAGATACAGCACAGTGAATGCTGCATTTTAAGAAAGCCAAGGTCTGGATTCCTTCACACATTTTCAGAACTCAAAGGAATGTTCCACGTTGGCTGTTCATTAGAATCACCTGAGGAGCCACAAAACAATCCCAGTATTTAGGCTCTAGGCCAGACCTATAAATCAAATCTCTGAGGCCGGGACCCCAGCACCAATAGTTTAAAAGCTCCCTAGGTCACTTGAAAGTGAAGCCAAATTTGAGTTACTGGCTTTGAGAATACTGTCACATGCACTAGTTAGTGGTAGAGAGGAATGTTGCTACAACACCTTAAAAACTATTGCAAAAGTAATTCAGGAATGAGGACAGTGGAGAAACTTTGCCTCTTCATGTTCTTTAGGGAGAGTAGGACGTATTTCTTAAATAGTATCTATTCTCCCATGGAGTTTATGATATGAGTGCACAAGAACTAAGTAACCTGTCAAAGACAGGTAGTAAAGGATTGAAAGTGGATGGGGAGGGGATGTAGTTTGTTGTAATTGATTCTTTTTCTGCATCATGTCAGCTCTATAGTATTATTTGAAAAAATAACCTTTCATTAGTTTTGGTTTATTTTGTGGAGGAAGTCATAATCACTTGATCTTAGATATCAGTTCTAAAAGACAGACAATTTCTGTTAACTTGTCATTTCTTTTGATTTGTAAAGGCCTGAAATAAAATTTTAGCTTAGGAATGAGCTTCTCTGACAACTGAATTCATATCCTAATTATCAATGGACTTTGTAAGTAACATACATTAGAAATAGAAATGGAACTAGAACTGGAATTGTCTTTAGTACAATATTCTTTAACATAAAACCATACCTTAAAATAACTTTCTCTTTTTTCATTCCTAAAGCTTGATCTCTCTATATAAATATGTAGTCAGTTCATATTTAAGTCCTTAAAATTATCTTTCAACACTGGCTTAATAATTTCTCATTATGGTTATTACATATAAATGGAACAAAATAAAAAGCCTGACAAGATTAATGTGTCACAAAGTCTTAGTCTCACTACCTGTAGGAAGAAGTATTAATTAAATCATTGGGAAGCAGAGCAGAGTTATTCTCACATTTTCTAATGAATGTAAAATGAAAATGTTGCTAAGAAGGAAAAGAATGTATTAAATAAAATATTGTATTCAATCTTTTTGTCACTATTTGTTTCATGACTAGGATTGTATTCAGCAAGCTTGTGTTTAATATCTCTAATAGTATAATTGTTGATTTTATCTAAGAATAGGCTTCAAACAAGTGAGTGATGTGTGTGTTAAGGCTTGGGAGTGGGTGAGTTTAAGGTTTTTGTATAAATCTGGCAGATGGGGGTGTGAATCATAAACACTATCAGTCAGTTGTCCTGACTGATAAAAGAAAAAGGGAAATCATGAGAAATGCTGTTCAGAAGAGAAACTGAGGAAAAATTATGGCACTATAAAATTGTAAGATATCTGTGGGTCAAGAGGAATTGGTGTTAACCTGAAGGTCTGTCACTTAGTTCTACAGCATTGGATACATTGTTTATGCTCCTGTAACCCAATTTCTTCCTCTATAAAATAAGGGCAAAATAAATCTCACTTTATGCAAGTTAGTATAAGTTTAAATGAGATTCTATCTAAAGTATTGTCTATTTCTATCTACTTATTTTCTATGTAATACACTTAAATCAAGGCCCACTGAACACTCATTATTAGCTATTTATGTACAGCAGTGCATTTAAGATTGGGTAGAATGATGCAAGCTGTGTCTATAATGAGCTTCTTAACAGTACAGAGCACTAATCTTTGAGACACTATAAAACATTATAATGCATGTAAAAGCATACGATAGATAGTAAATCTGAGATCAGTGTGTGACAAGCTGCAGTTGCCATTTTGGTGCAGTGCGGTGCTCAGGTTATTGTTTGACATTCAAAGTGCTTCTTGGGCCTCTCAGTTCTTTTGTTCTGTCTCTCCGTTTCTCTGTGTGTGTCTCTCTCTCTGTCTCTCCTTCTCCCTTTCTCTCTGTTTCTCGACCTCTGTGTTGATTGAAGAATTCATATGTGGGAACAACGCTCATTGTCTGCTTACAAGATATTCTACATTGGAATCAGATACCAGAATCACATACAATCTGTAGAAAGTAACAGGAAAGAAAGATGACTGCTTGAACAATGTTTCTTCATTTTGAATCACCCTCAGTTATAAATGAATCTTTGGAAGCCTTTACAATCCTGCCCTTTTGTGTTTCCTATACTCACTAGACTGAAAGAATAAGTCAAACTTTTGTTTAACTGAGAACATAATTCAAAATTTCGGGAATTCTAGCAAAGAATTCAGATGTGTTCTATTAGCACGGTTGTATCAAAGTCTGTGTACGGCCACCAAGCTTTTTCTTGCACCTGGCAGGCTTCAAAGTCCTTAAAATGTAAGGGAGAAGTGACAGAAAACAAATGCACTCCCTGTGAGAATGTTAAATCCTGACTCTTTGAAGGGGAAAATACATTATGAGCTGTGAGTAATTTTTGCAATGTAGAAGGTTTTCTAGTATGAAAATACTATCACTTATAATACAGTAATACGAAAATGTTTTAATAATTCCAAGATAGAAAAGGTTTTCCCATCTAAATTTTAGTTTTAGTTGCAAAAATAAACTAATCAAATCATAGGGAATGCGACAGGGGACACTAGGCAACAAACTTTGGAACCTGGAAGGAAGTAAACAAATAGAGACTGACTGAGCAAAAGGGGAGAAAGTTGAATCTTAAACTCTCAGTAAAGGTCGTGAAGAACCGAACAAACACAAATTTGAGTTTTCCTTTGTCTCAAGAATTAGGTTCCGGGGCTGGGGTTATAGCTCAATGGCACAAGCACTAAAAAAAAAAAAAAAAAAAAGAATTAGGAGCCTTGGAAGCAGTATAAAGGACGAGAGGCTAAGATAAGGTGAATAGGTTAGAAGTTATTTACAGGTAGGAGTCTCAAGGCCCCTCCCAGGAGAGAAAAAGGAAGTTTATATGCCCTGGAGAAGTAAACATGAAGTCTCTGTACAAGGAGACCCCGTACGCAGGTACAACGATGTGCCGGAGGTGGGAGCAGTCTGTACTAAAAGAAACATAGCAAAACTAACAAAAACAAACTGGAATTCCTCAGTCTTTTTAACAGCAAAAGGATGTAAGTAAATAATCTGGAATCAAAATAGAGACGCAATTTTCCACAGATTCCCTGGAAATTTGAAAGGCAATGCACAGTGCCTTTTCCACTCTGAAAAACAGTTGCGTCTAAGCGAGAGTGCGATGCAGACACTGCTATATATTGCTAGGATAGAACAAAAGGAGAGAGACTCGCACCTCAGCCACAGTTTCTGAATTGGCTGCTACCGGAAGTGCTCTCCGAAAGGGGTGAGCAAAGGGGAGCTTCTTTCGATATAGAAGACCATAGAATACAGGGAAGACTAAGGGGAGGAGAAAGCTGACGAGGATGTCCGAGAGTTCAGAAAGGCGCGGAAAGGAGGATAGTGCTCAACAGGCAGATGGGAGCGCGTCAGTGGGGTGTGGAAGAAGCGCCGAGAAGTGAAAACTGAAAGATTATCCGACAGGTCAGCCAACCGGAGAATACATTTAGACAACCGGTAAAGTGTTTGTGCTAAGTAGAAGGGTAACTGAACTTCTCCATGAGACAATCAGTACCTCCGCAGAACATAAAATGTGCAGGAAATTAATGTTGCATTTTGAATCAAGGAGCAAGAAGCTTTATTTATGGAATAGAGCTCAAGGCTTCAATGCAACACGGTTAGTGGAGGGACTGAAAATGATTCACTTAGAGATGAGAAGGGAGGAGGAAAGCGCACCTACGCTGTATGTCCATACACACGCGGCCAACTTCGAACAAAACTTTTAGAAACATTTGACTCTTTAATCCATCTGCAATTCAAACATGCGCGTGTAGCTCCAATCAAAACAAACAAAACCAAACAAAAAACAAGAACAAAAGACCCCAGAAGTAATAAAGACCTTCTGTAGTCATCAAAATAAACCAGGGATGATATCTTTATGGCCTGGACACTGAGAGCAGAACCGGAGAACTGTAGCTGGAGTTGATACAGAGGAAAGGAGTAGAGATTTGTTCAAAATACCTTTATGGACAACAATATGACAAGAGCAGGGAGAAAGCCAGAAAATAAAGCATGCAAGTGTGCTTAGCTAGAAATAACCTGGATATACTGAGCTACAACTCTGTTTAAGGTTCTTAAACTCAAAGAAAATTCTAAGGTGGAGATAAAAATGAAGATGTACTTCATAAATTGTTATTTCAACTCCTGGAGCTGTGCACATGAACAGCCAATTACCTGAAAAGCTGAAATGAAAACAATCTTTACACATTTTCTTTCACATGTGACCTCCTTCAACTTTTTTTTTTTGTTTACCTGCATTTATATTCTACCTGGCCTGTCTAAACCTCTAGCCTCTTTCCCAGTGTCCAGCTGATTGAGGGCCTCACCATGATGATTTCAGTGACCTCATGATGCAGTCCTATTGTCTGCTCCATAAGAAGACATTGGGCACTGAAACTTTTTCACTTTGAAGAGTGAACTAACATGGTTTTCTCTTATGAGTCTGATGCATTATAGATTTAAAGAACAATCACTTTTCTCTTTCACTAGGTTTAACTAGTTTTCTACCCACCAGTAGCAAAGATATAAAAACATGCTTGTGTGATGGGATAGTGGAGACTGTTAAATGACATTAAAAATTGGAAATTAACTCAGGATGAGAATTTGCATTGAAAAGAGATGAGAATACAAAAGCAACTTTTTTTTTTTGTACCAGGAATGGAACTCGTGACCTCAGGTTTGCCAGGTAAGCACTTATGCCACTGAGCTGTTTCCCCAGCCTTTAAAAGCAAATGTTAACTCTTAACATTTAAATTTTGGATGGTGGAGGAACAGAAACATTGTGAAATAGTTGCTAAGTGAAAAGATTAGCATCACTGTGGCTAAGAGAAGGGAGTTCCTAGGAAGAGACGCTAACTATTTGGAAAGTTGATGGAACACTATTCTAATATGAATCACTAAGAAGGCACATTAGTCTTGACAAAATTAGTTAATGGATGATCATTTTTAACAAGTTCAGTGGAGAAGAAGAAATAATAGCACACTCTAAAAGTTGTTTTGATGTAATTTTTGTCTTCTGAATCTCCCTTTAGATATTTCTAAATTTTCTCATAATAATTAGTCAATGCTTTACCTATTCAGGAGTCACAGTTAATGTTTCATTTAAAGGAAGGAGTAGTGTCTTCTACATATGAGCTCTCCTCCTCTTGAAATTGAAGACAAATCACTTATTCTGCCTTCATTTCAAATATACACATATATACAAATAGAGACATGATAGACAATTATTGAAGCAATTGTTTTCAAAAAGCTCTATTCCCATACCATTTTACCAGATAAATTTGCTTTATTTACATCTTGATAATGAAATATTTGTTTTGTTATATGTCAGTAAATATAACATAGGAAATACACTTTTAGTTTAAGAAATTTGGTAATAAAAAACAGTATAACCTTATTGAAGTTGCAGTTCATGCCAGAACTTTTACCTTATGTTATCAAGTTTATGCATGTAATAATCTTCTAAATACAAAATAAAAACTTGTCAATTAATTGAATTAGAGGAAAACTTGGTGGAATTGTTATTGCATTGGGAAAGGCCACTGTGTAATATTTTCATTTGTAAACCAACAAAGGCAGAACCAACTCATTAGGATCTGGAACTATTCAGGTCACGTTGCTTTCAGGATCATTTGAGACCCTTTATTTGGGTAGTCTTGGCCTGTGTTAAGAGTGTTTAGTCTCCACCTGAGTACATTGCAGGGATGCTTAGCAACCTTGTGGGTGTAATATTTCTGAAACTTTTGAGTGAATATCAATGCAAACAGTGTTGGTTTTAAGGTTGATTTACAGTTTTGCATTTTGAACAAAACTAACACAGCATTTCAGGGCTGAGGGAAGTCTTCCCAGTCCTTTCTCTCTCATTTTTCTACCATCGTCCCTCCTATAAATACTGAGGCAAAAGTAAGCACCCGTCACATGCCAACTTTTTGTGTTGTACCTGCTCCAGGGTTTGAGAGAACTGCTATCCTATTCTCTGTGGAGCACGCTTTGCAATGTTTTATCCAGTTCTTCGAGTTGACTCAGGGAGTTGAGGAGACACCTATTTATGTGTGGGCCTTACTTGAACATTGCCACTTCAGGTTTTGCCACTTTAACATATAATAAACATAAGGACCTTGGAAAAATAAGTGACATAATGATGAAATTTTGTTCTAGCATGACTACATGTTGAAGAGTAGGTAATTTATTTTCAGTCACAGATGATGAGGAGGAAGAAAAAGTTATGATGTGGTTGTATCAGTTACAACTATTGCCTAAATGCCTGTAGTTCTTTATTCAATGTGTGCTGAGAGGAAGGGGCTGGAGCAGAGGAGCAAAAGCAGCCTGAGATAAGGAAAGGAGCATGGATTCATCCCACAGTGCTCACGACCTTAGTGTAAAGTTGGACACATCACTTGTCTGTCCTAAACTTCCATCATCAATAAAGTGACATTAAATGATTCAAAGAAGATATTCAGGCAGTGTCTTCAAATACTCATTCCCATGCTGTAGACAAGGCACAGAAGTGCGCTCTGAATCTTTGTTTCATATATTACTCCAAACACTTCTGACGGCTCATTGGTGTAGGTCTAAAGAACAAATGCTCAAAAATGGCTCTCCAGGTTGATCCAATAGAGAATTATATGGTTAATGTCAAATAGCTCCTAGTTGAACCTTTGTGTAGATATGCAGCAAGATTGAGAATTTGCTTTATCTTGTGGAATAATGTTTTCAATTACTCTCCTAATGTAGCTAATGTTAATATAAGGTAAATAATGCTAAGTCTCTTCCAAAGTCTATACTTTTCCAAAAACGTCACTGAATTTTCATAGAAGTAAAAAGAGAAATACTTTCTAAAAAATATTAAAGTCTTAGGATTAAATAACAAATAAATGATTAAGTAAAAATGCTTTTACAAATCACAGTAAGTATAATATTGAGACACTTGAAGTACTTTAATAAGAACTCGAATGGATGAATCCCTTTGGTAATGTGGTAACGTAAGATGAGTAGTGCTATTGAAACGTGCACAATTCCATTTTAAAAAAGGACTATTTGGTTTCATGAAATGTATTCAGGTATGTGTAAGTTCAATTTTGACACTAGTGCAGAATACTTTCTAGAGCACTTTCCAAGATGAGGAGCTCTAGCTATTGAAATATGTTATGGTAGCAGGATAACATCCTCTGCTGGAAAGCTGTTGTCTTAAGAGCTCTCATGCTGTGCTGCTAATAACAGGATCTTAAACAGAGCTATTACCTCTGCTCTATAAATCACAATTGTTTTTAATCAAAGAACATTAAAATGTGCTAGTTACCACTGAGGGAATATCCAGCTAAAAATGAGATTATTTGGTTTTAAAAGGAGCAATCTTACATAGATTTAGAATAGACACAGAGGTAAATTAAGGAGACATTGCCTTTTGTAGGTAAAGAGCTGGATCAAACTTATGTTAGGAAAAGATTAATTCCATTAGCAAGGGTCACATAGAATGGTTCTACATTTACAGAAGTACAGAATGCACAACCCAATGCAAACTATCACTGTCTTTGAGTATGGAAATGTACTTTCATGTACTTTACAAAGTTTACTTGTGTAGCCCAGAATCCTGGGGAAGAAAACAGTATTACCATATTACTAGCTCAATCTCTGGAGAATTATAGGATCTGCTGAACTTTCCAATTAGCTGAACTTCTCTTTTAAAAATCTCAATGTATTACAACCCATGGTAGTGATGATTGTATGTTTTCCGCTCGTTAATTGTAACAACACACAAAATCCAAACTACTGTATTGTCAACTCAGAAACTCTTATAAAGGAATCTTAAAATACAGTAATATTTACATATGAAAATGTTATGAATGTATATGAGTATAGATGTAAGACACTGATTTATCTTAATCTCTAGGCAATTCCTGGTATTTCTTTAAATTTGGAGATCTCAGGAATGCAAAGATCTTACACATTTTTAAACCAGTGGTTCCAAATCTTCCCAAAATGGAATGAAATTCTATATGCATATATTTATATGTATGTATATATTTATATGTATGTATAGGCTTACACACACACATATATAAATTAGTACATATTTGTACATATTTATAGACACACACACACACATATACATATCACCTTAAAAAGAGCTAAATGAGTACATCAATAATTTAAAGCACCTACTTATATATGTCACCAGTATTATAGGCTATGCACAACTTGTATTTCAGTAGGCGTAACTCCATCCACTTCCTTTGGTTAATGTAAGTCCCTAATAATATAGCATTTGAAACTAATACATTTTGTACCTTATTGAATCTGCCATAATTTTAGTAATCAAGCACACATTTTTTAATTTGTGAAAAGGGATTTAAGACCTACCTTACCATTGTCATTTCAACCCACATAAAAACCACTGATGTTTGTACTGATGCAGACATGTACAGATGCAAGGTGCCTGGGCAGGATGCAACCCAGCTTCTAAAGCATCTATGAATTAGATGTGATTATATTAAACAAAATACAAATATGACTCTTCATAAGTACATGAATAAAATTCCAATATGCAGGCAAGACCCAAAACATTCAGTTGCATCTGATTGACTTAAGTTAAAAAACATGGGCATGAACTACAAAGACATGCTCACCGAACAGCTATTGCTTAGAGGGCATTTAGGAAAAGACATATGCTCACGTAGCAGCAGTTCAATTCTCAGCATGCTGCCGTAATTCCATGCTTCAGTGTATATGCTTAATGACAAGAGAAAGCCAGCCCCAACTGCCTCGGAGAACGTGTGTCTACTGGCCCAATGATCCCACACTTTCTTACATTTTAAAATTTTGATCGACTTCAGAAGATAGTGCCTTCCAAAAACATGCTCCCCTGAACTGAATCCCTATTCATATTTAAGGCAGTCATTATTTACTAAAGTAATCCATACTTATTGTTTTTTCCGGAGATATTTCAGTGGATTATGTGTCTATTAGCAGTTAGGGCTATAAATGCTAAGTTGACATGTGACTGTGTAACATTTTTTCAGTGGGATCTACAATGAGGAAACCATCAAAGGCAAAGGGGAAAGATTAAATTCCGAGACAAGTGTATGTCACTGGTAGCACTCCACTTCATTTCCATTGCCTATTTAACATAGCTGAAAATCTTATTATAGAAATTCAATATTTTTAAGCCTGGGGGTCTTTCATCTTCTGCTTCGCAAATGCTCTTAGTAAAGCATCTAAAATTATGCAGTTTTTGTTACTGAACTGATTTTATTGTTATACTCATAAACCCTAGCTTCAAATCATCTCTCTTCTTTGCCCACAAAAATTTTCCTTATTTTCATGCAAAATTGTGTATTTTTTTCACAAGGAGAGCTTCAGATCCCCTAACCCAAATCAGGACCTACTTATACAGTTTAATTTGGCAGGCTTTTCAAAGGTGCTGTCTTCATGCAGGCCCCAAGTTTTTTTCTTTTTTTTATTTTGAAGACAAAAGAATGGAGACATATGAACCAGAATAAGCCGTAAACAATACCAAAAATACAAAATTATACAGATTATAGTAGGGAATTAGCACTGGATGCTGTATTACATAATGTTATCTTCACATTAGTTAACATATAAACATTAAAGGAAATATCAAATTATAGAGAAGATAGTAGGGAATTAGCACTAGATGCTGTATAATATAGAGTTATCTTCACTTCTGTTAATACAAAAACGACTGAGAAAATACAAAATTATAGAGAACATAGAAGGGAATTAGCTCTGGATGCTGTCCTACATAATGTTACCTTCACATTTGTTACTCAAATGTTACCTTCACATTTGTTACTCAGTTACACAGATAATGGCCCATTTGATCATTCAATTTTCTCCTCCCTCATCTCCATTGCCCTACCACTCAATCAGTCATCTTCCCTGTGATAATAACTGTATTCCTGGGTTTATCTATACCCCTGGACTCTCACCTTAGGAAGAGATATAGCTGCCTCAGACTATACTATAACAGACATGGGTGTATACAAACTGCCATGGTCGGAGGTAGAAAAGCACCTATGCTCACAGCTCCATCCCATCGCCATGCTATGGGTGGGGGCAGGTCCAGTCCATGGGGTACCCTCAGCACGGCCCTCAGGGGAGCAGCCGTGGTGCCCACCCTCGGTGACCCATTCAGCTCTGTCCCATTGCCTCAATGCCAGAAGCCCTTTTTCCTCCTCCCTCCTCCTGATCTCCAGTATTACTGTTCCCCACCCCTTGCAGCTGGGCATTGGACAAACATGATACTTGGTAATAAGGACTTGAAATCTCCCCGGCCCATTCTCACTGTGTTAGTTCAGGGTATGAACTGAGTTTAAAGATTAGTTCTAGAATAGAGTTGGAGGATTTTCTCGGATCTGTTACATAAAGCATGTTGTTGTTTTTCAGACTCCCGGTCTGCTGCTTTTCACTAATTTGTTGCTATGGGTTCATGCAAGGTTCATATGTGCAAGCTGTAAGGAGACCCTCTTGGTGCTTACATTAATAGTTTGGGGTGAGTCCTGAAGACCGTGGATTCATCCCATTTTTTCCAGGAACTGGTGGTGCTTGCTCAAGCCGCCGAGACTCAAGGTGCTCCCAGAGAGAGTTCAGGGTGGGAGCTGAGTCCCGGCAACCCAGCTCGTACTTTCTGCCTGATGTTGGAGTGAGAAGGGTGTGGAGCCACGCAATCCACCTCCATCTGCATCTCCCTCCCATTGTGGTGCTGGAGCCCCCGTCCGCTCCTTGGCTGGATTCCTGGGAGCCGCCGTGGCTCACTGCTGAGGTTCCTTGCTGCTCTCCGCTGGTAGCGGCTCACCCAGCAGAGAGGCAGGGCCCACCGCCTCGAGGCAGGTGCAGAGCTGGGCATGGTGGGCTGTGTACTAGCTGCATTGTTTCTCTCCAGGTGCTGATAAGCAAGGTTGCCGCAGGGTGGGGACTCTGCCCCAGTGGCTGTGGTAACTTCTCATCCTCACACTGGGTTCGACAACTGCTCCTGACCGCCATTGCCTCTTTTCCTGGCTGCGCCCTCCCCTCTCCAGCCCTGGACCAGCTCTCGGAACTCTTCTCTCCCCTGGCTGAGTCGGGAGGCTTCCGTGAGCGTGGTTCTCCGAAGCTGAAGCTGCGAATGCCGGAACAAGGGCGTGGGCCAAGGGTGTGTTTGGAGTGGTGACTTCCTCCTTCTCCTCTCCCTCTGACTGTGCCATGGTGGATCTCTGATCCTTTCCTCCAGAAGAGGTTTTGCTTAGTCTTCAATTCCCACTTCAGATCCTTCTGGAGTTCAGGATACCCACCTCTTTCCTTTCTGTCTCACATGTTGTTATATTCCTATATTCCTTTGTATGAGTGGCATTCCTCCAGGAGGTTCTCTCTCTGCTGCCTACCCAGTCACCATCTTGAAGTCCTCTCATAAAATTTATTTAGTTATTTGTTACTTTCTAGTGAATTGACCATTACATTTCTAAAGTTCTGAAGTGGCCAAGAGACCACAGAAATATACCACTTTAGGCTCCTGCTTGAAACCAACAGCTACAGAAAACTGCTGGCCTTGATTCAGGGCCATCAGGTCCCAAGTTTTTGAGATAAAAAGATAAACTTGTTTAGACTGAATTTCAGATGTAGGGCAATAAGGAGAAAAATATACGCTCAAGTTTTAAATAAAATATTTCTGCTTTTATATGTTGATAGCTCAGTAAACTGATTCCATATGAAAGCCCTTTGAATCTCTCCTTATTGTTCTCTGTGGCATGGCTGACATCATATTTGTCCAACATTTGCAAAAATAAAACACTATTGACAATTTTAAAAGGCCAGGATCTGAAAGACTCGCTGCTGAATTCTATAAAACATTTAAGGATATTATATCACCAATACTCTTCAAGCTCTTTCTGAGCTCATTTATAGAAACCAGCGTTACTCTGATCACAAATCTAGATAAAGACCTGACTAAAGAAAAAATATAGACAGGCTAATCTCCTGAATGAAGTTAGATGCAAATACCCTCAAACATTAAGTATTATAAATAGAATGCAACACATCATTAAAAACATTGGGCATTATGACCAAGTAGATTTTACCCCAGAGTTGTGTGGATGGTGCAACAAATGCAAATCAATAAATGTAATATGCCACCTAAACAGCAGCAAGGACAAACACCACATAGTCACTTCAATAGATGCTGAAAAGGCTTTTGCCAAACTCCAACACCCCTCATGAGAAGAACTCTGAAGAAAAAAAGTACAGAAGGACCATGCCTGAATTTGATAAAAGACATTTATGATAAGCTAATGGTCAATATCATACAAAATGGGGGAAAACAAAAGGCACTTGCTCTAAACACAGGAACAAGACAAGAACCAGACAAAGATGCACACTATCACCACTATTATTCAATATAGTACTTGAAATATTAGCCAGAACAATCAAGTAAGAGAAAGAAATACATGTAGGAAAGGAAAAACTGAAATTGCTAATATTTGCTGATGACATGACACACTACATAGAAGACCCAGAGAATTCCACCCAAAACTCTTCAAATTAATAACCAGTTTTAGCAATATGGCAAAATATAAAACCCATATGCCAAACTCACTAGCATTTATATACACCAATAATGAACTAAATGGGAAAGAAATTATGAGAACAATACCATGCACAGTTGGAGGGAGAAAAATTAAATACCTAGGAATTAACCTAGCAAGGAAGTAAAAGGGCTCTGCAGAGCAAATTACAGTAGTGTGAAAAAGGAGACTGAAGGAGACATCAGGAAATGGAAAGACATTCCCTGGTCCTGGATAGGCAGAGCCAGTGCTGCCCAAATTGCCATACTTCACAGTCCCGATTAATCTATCCATGGCATTTTTTGCAGATCTAGAGAAAACATTCCTAAAATTCATATCTAACCAGAAGTGACCATAATTTCCAAAGAAATCTCAGTTAACCAATGGTACCAGATGTCTTAGTCAACCATGTCTGTTTGCAATAGATTGAAGCTGAACCAATCTCTCTCTCCATCTGCTAACCTACAATAAAAATAGATCAAAGATATAAACATTTAAGCACAAACATTGGGCCTGTTGGAGAAAAAATCAGATAAAACCCTTGGAATTATAGGTATAGGCGAGGCCTTTCTAATCAGAACTCAAAAGAATAACAGCAAGAATCAACAATTGGGATTTCATCAAACGTCTTCTGCACAGCAAAGGAATAAGTTAATAGAGTGAAGAGACAATCTCCAGAATGTGAAAGAATTACTACTACCCCTCAGACAGAGGACTAATATTTAGAACTCACGGAGGACTGAAAATAAAAGATCCACTCAAGAAATAGGCAAGTGAAATGAACAGACACTCCTACAGTGGAGAAATACCAGTGGCCAACAAACAGGAGAAAAATGTCTGACATCTGTGGTCATTAGAACAATGCAAATTAAAACAACACTAAGATTTGACCCTACACCAGAAAGAGTAGCAGTTTCAAGAAGTTAAAAAAAAAATCCTAGTGTGGCTGTGGTGAAGAAATAACTCTCCTATATTGTTGGTGGGAATGTAAATTAGTGTAATAGTATGGAAATCAGTTGGGATATTTCTCAACACCTAATTTAAGAAATTCCACGAGACCAAGCTATTTCCCTTCTAGGTACCTTCTCCCAAAGAACTAAAGACATCATGCTACAATAGCATATGTATACTAATATTTATAGCAGAATAATTCATAATACCTAAATTCTGGAAGCCGTCTACATGCCCAATAACAGACAAATGAATAAAGAAAATGTGTTATCTGTGCATAATGGAATGCTAGTCAGCCATAACAAAGTTGAAATTCCAGACATTAGTATGAAAATAGATGCACCTGAAAAATATAATGTTGAGTGAAATAAATCAGACACACAAGCCTCAATACAATATGGTATTTCTCATTTGGGAAAAGCAAAGTATGAACAAAAAGCACAATAGAGGATGGGTAGAAGAAAACACGGAGGTAGTTTTCTAGAAATGGGAAGGGCCCAGGAGACTAAGGTTGAGGGGGCAGCAGGAAGCGAAGAGGAATTAGGAAGAAGTAAGATATGCCATGCTTAGAAATCTAATAACCTTAATGAAGGCAAACACTATGTCTGGTAAAAATGAGTTGAGGATAATAATAAGAATAAAAATGGTGAAAGAGGATTTTCAGGCGAGGGAGGAAGATGGGTGGGAAAGGTTTTGAGAAAGAAAACAAGATGATCATTACATTTAGCTACTCTTCACGATGAATGCAAACTTCATGTAGTATAAACTAGTAAAATGAAACAATGAAAAACAGCAACAATAATGGCAAGAATAGCTAGAATTTATTGAATGATGAATGTCACCTATGAATGTCAAAATATTTCAGAAATTATGCCTTCTAAAAATTTTTTATGAAAAAAATTTAAATAAATTTACTGAAGTGTTGTCTAAAAGGATATAAAGCAGATTGTAAGGAAGTATCTTTCCAGTTAAAGAAATGTAAGATTTACAGATTTCTTTTGGACACTGAAAAGAATGGTCAGTATTTTGAGACATATGAAAGAACTAAAAAACTCATTTACATTCCTATATTTCAGGATAAAAGGTCACAAAAACGTCACATTAGAAATGGTCTTTGACCATCAGTTTTAGTTCATCACCCATTTGCAAAGGTGGCTATTATGGTTTTGATCTACAATGATCCACGTCGCATGTGTTTAAATGGTGCCTGGGTATCAGGGAACACGGTACACATCGGTGGGCAGACTCCGTATTGAGGTTAGTCACTGAATGTCCTGTTAGGAAGTAGGAGCTACCTGGAGGTGAGTCGCTGCGGGCATGACCTGTAAAGGGGTGTTCTTTTCTCTATCTCCTCCATTTGCCCTCAGCTTCCTGAATGTCGTGTCTTGAACGTCTTGGCCTTAGTCTTCACATCCAGTCATGCCATTTCTGACTTTCAGCTGCAGACCTTGGACTGAGCCCTCTGAAACTATGACTCAAGATGACCCACTCCTCCTCTGTTGCAGGAGTCATGTGTTTCATTCCAGCAACTAGCAAATGTCTGAAACAACCCTTCTGCCCGTATTAAAGCAATGACCTTCTGGCTTCAACAGCCTTACTGTGAGCAGTTTCACTATTTCCAATTCTGTGTCAGCAATCCATAATCCTGGTACCAAATTCTGCATTGCTTCCTATTCTTCTATGCAAGCTAAAAATGAATTCACCATCTTTAAATTGCTGAAAAAAAAGTCTTGTGTTTCATTGAACATTATGATTTGTGAAAGATTCTCTAGTGTCTAAGTAAAGTTGTATATTTCGTCCCATTGTGTTTATTATGTGCATGTGGGCTATGTTTGTCACAACAGCAGAGTAGTTCCAAGAGATGGTATGGCCCACAATGGCATTTCCTTTTCCTTTGATAAAATAGCAAGTATTTTCAGACTCCTCTCTCTCTCTCTCAATCAGGGATCAAGGATTATCTTTATCTTTTTCATTTTTTATAGAGATAATTACAGATCAGTATTCAGTTGTAAGAAATTACAATGAATCTTATGTATATTTGCCCCATTTCCCCACATGGTACCATTTTACAAAACTAGTAGTATAATGTGAGAGCAAGATACTGTGGCGGACACTATCCGTCAGTCTCCTTCAGATTTCCAGGTTTGCTTGCACTCGTCATACAGGGCTACATGTAGCAGGCAGGTAAGATACAAATTTTATTAGTAGATGTTTGTGTATTTCCTACCCGGATGAAGATAAAATAATTTCGTCTTTAATTCTGAAATCTTTTTATCTTTTTATTCATTCTCACAGAGCAGAGTCTGAAGGTTTCTCTCTCCCATTAACTTTTGACAGCTTTTCAGTTTACTCATGTACCCTTTGAGATGTCTGTTTCTACTCCTAGTTATTGTGCCCCATGCAAGGATTTGAAATCCTCAAAAATTTAAACGTTTTTATCAATAAAGTGTAAAGCATGGTAGGAAATATATAACTCTGGCAACTATAAAAGTAGTATGAGCTCTCCCCTCCCCCCGTCGGAGCAGAGATGTGCCTCGGACAGGACAGGGGTGGGAATTCTGATGGGCTGTTGCCACCCTCCACACCAGCTTGGGACCAGGCAGAGACCCGGACAGCTCTAGGGGCCTGGGGTCCACTCCTCGCCCCTCCCCTTCTCCTCCTTCCTCCCTTAGGAGCAGAGCTGCACCTCAGAAAATGAACAGCAGCAGGAATTCTGTTGAGCCAGCCCCATCTCTGCCTCACCAGCTTGTGGTCTAAGGGGAGCCCCAGACAACCTCAAAGGTCTTGGGTTCTCCTCCCTGCCCCCAACCTGCACCCTCAGGGGAGCTAAGCTGAAACTCAGGCAGCTTCGGGGGACTCAGTGACTGCATACCTACCTTTCTTCTGTTGTGGGAACTGGGCAGGATAGTGGCAGTGTATGGAGACATGGTGACCTCCACCCACCCACTACTATACCCCAGTGGCAACAGGGCTAAACCCTGGACAGCTTGGGGAACCCTTGAGTGGGAACCAAGCTGAGCCATAGAAAACTGTGGAAGCACTGAGTATCACACCCTGCCCAGACACACACACATCACTGGGGGAGTCATACCGGGCATGAGGGACTTTTGAGTCCTTGCCTCACTACTATGGCATCACCCTGGGAGTGAGGTTGAGCTCCAGGGAACCTTTGCATCTCTGAAAATGACAAAACCAAGGAGCAAAATGCAATCTCAGACCTCTACCCCTCCCAGAATAAGTCCAGGAGATATCAACATAGATGAGCGTGGAAGTCATACACCTGGAATTTATAGAATGATAGCAGCTGAAGTAAAGACACAACTCCATCAGGCTATAGAGGACATCAGATCTGAAATAATGTCTGAGGTAAAAAGGAAGTGACAAAAATAATGAAAGAATTGCTTAGCACATCTAAAGAAGACATGGAAAAAAATAGAAGAGCATAGTAAATTAATGGACACCTTGAATGAACAGTATAGGAAACAACCAGAATGCATAAAGCAGATTCAAACAAATATCCAAAAAATTAAAACTTCCATCACAGCTGGAAAAAACCGTTTGAACGAAGCTGAAAATAAACTTTCAGACCTTGAAGACACATTGCTGTGAATGACCATGAAAGGAAAGATCTTTAACAAGAAAGCAAGAAATAACAATTCACCAGCTGCAAGATAAAGCAAAGCAATGTAAGATTAATAGCTATCAATGGAACAGCAGGTGTCAGCACAAATGATATAAAAAAAACTATTTGTGGAAGTAACAGCAGAAAATTTCCAAAGCATGGAAAAAGAATTGGATATCCAGGTAAGTGAAGCATATAGAACTCCAACTAGCCATAACAAAAATAAATCTACACCCAGACATAGAGCGATCAAGATCCCAGAAATTCAACAAAAGTACAGATTATTAAAAGCTGTGAGACAAAAGAAACAGATCATCTATAAATGCAAGCCTATGAAAATCACAGCAGATTTCTCAACACAAACCATCAAATCAAGAAGAGCTTGCAGTGAAAAATTTCAGGTCCTGAAAGAAAACAACTTCCAACCCAGATTGATGTATCCTGCAAAACTGTCCTTCGAAATTAATGGAGAAATAAAATATTCCCATGATAAAAATCAACTGAAGAACTTCATGAGTGCCAAACCAACCCCACAAAGAGTTCTAAAAGATATTGTAGAAAGAGACAAAAAAACCAAAACTTTAAGAACAACAACAGGAAGGAAACACCAAGCATAGCAAGCAATTAAAGAGGGAAACAAGAGAAACCAACAGCAGGAAAACAACATGACAAACATAAGCCAATACATATCACTCATAACCATCAATGTAAATGGACTCAATTCATCAACCAAAAGAAGCAGACTGGCAGATTGGACCAAGAAACAAAATCCAACAATATGCTGTATACAGGAAATATATTTAACTCAAAAGGAAACTCATAGACTGAAAATTAAAGGATGGAAAACAATACTCCATGCGACAAGTACCCTGAAAAAAGCAGGTGTCACTATTCTCTTTGCAGACAATGGGAACTTCAAACCAAGAACAATTAAGAGAGATAAAGAAGATCACTACATACTTGTGAGCAGAGAACTTCCAGAGGAAGAGCTAACAATCATAAATATCTATGTACCAAACATGGGAGCACCAAAGCATATAAGACAAATTTTAACAGACATGAAACATGAAATAAGCACCAACACAATCATAACAGGAGACTGCAGTACCCCATTATCACAAGGAGATAGATCAACTAGACAAAACTTTGCAAAGAAATAACAGAACTAAACCAAACATGTGAACAAATGGACTTAGTAGACCTGTACAGAGTGTTCCATTCAACAGCATCAGAATACAAATTCTTCTCAGTTGCACATGGGACATTCTCTAAAGTAGACCATATGCTAGCACATAGAACATGCTTAAGAAAATGCAAAGGAGTTGAAATTATCTCTTCCATACTATTGGACCATAGTGCATTTAAACTGGAAATTAATGGCAAAGGAAATTGCAAGAACTCCATAAATTAAACAGCACCCACCTGAACAATCAAGGGGTCTCAGATGAAATCAAAGAAGAAATTAAACACTATGTACAATCAAATGAAAATGTAGACACAACTTACAGGAACTTGTGGGATGCAATGAAAGCAGTCCTCACAGGGAAATTTATAGCAGTGAATTCCTACCTCAAGAAAACAGAATGAGCACAAATCAACAATTTTATACTGTACCTCAATCTTGTAGAAAAAGAAGAACAAATCAAACCAAAGCCCAGAGAAGGCAAGAAATTGTAAAGCTCAGGGCAGAAATTAATGTAATGGAGACTCAAAACACAATACAAAGAATTAATGAATCAAAGAGTTGGTTCTTTGAAAAAATAAATAAAATTGATAAACTCCTAGCCAACCTCATTAAACAGAGGAAAGAAAGGACTGAAATATATGCAATAAGGAATGAAAGAGATGAAATCACTACAGGTCCTGTAGGAATTCAGAAGATCCATCAATACCTACTTTGAAAATCTTTACTCTCACAGGATGGAAAACATAGAGGAAATGGACAGATTTCTTGATACATATGAACAACCAAAGCTGAATGAAGAAGATATGAAAATCATAAATAATCCTATATCAGCAAGCGAAATTGAAAATATAATAAAAACCTTACCAATAAAGAAAAGCTCAGGTCCTGATGAATTTACAGCTGAATTCTACAAGAAATTTAGAGAAGATTTAATGCCAATACTTCTCAAACTCTTTAAGGACATTGAAAAGGAAGAAATTCTCCCCAGCTCATTCCTGAGTCCAACACTTATTCATGATAACAACCCTACAGAAAATTGGCATAGATAGACTTTACCTCAATCTGATAAAAGACATCTATGATAAACCAATAGCTAATGCCATTCTAAAAGGTCAAAAACTGAAAGCTTTCCCTTTAAAGACAGGAACAAGACAAGGATTCCACTGTCACCACTTCTATTCAACATAGTTTTAGAGATATTAGCCAGAGAAATAAGACAAAAGAAAGAAATAAAAGGAACAAGGATAAGAAAAGAAGTGAAATTATCATTATTCACTGATGACATGATACTCTACATAGAACGCCTCAAAAACTCCACCAAAAGGCTCATAAATTTAACAACCAAATCCAGTCCTGTAGCTGGATACAAAGTCAACACTCAAAAATCAATAGCATTCTTCTACACAAATGACAAGTAGACTGAGAGAGAAGTCAGTGAAACCACACCTTTCATAATAGCATCAAAAAAAATGAAATACTTAGGAGTCAATCTAACAAAAGAAGTAAAAGATTTATACAGTGAAAATTATAGTACTCTGAGAAAAAGAGATCAAAGAGGATTTCAGAAAATGGAGAGATATTCCTTGGTCATGGGTAGGAAGAACCAACATTGTGAAAATGGCCACACTCCCAAAATTGTTGTACACTCTCTTGGTTACTTTTCTGTCATTGCTGAGACAAAATACCCAATGCCCA
This sequence comes from Dinomys branickii, assembly GCA_004027595.1. Lineage (NCBI taxonomy): Eukaryota > Metazoa > Chordata > Mammalia > Rodentia > Dinomyidae > Dinomys > Dinomys branickii. Next base: position 25,915 of record PVLD010013587.1, on the reverse strand, counting down.
AAATAAAGGAAGGAAAGGTTTATTTAGCTTACAGTTTAAGGAGGTTTCGTTCATATTTGGCTGGTTCTGAGGCAGAGTGGCACATGGCAGAGGACAAACTGTTCATGGCAGCAGAGCACAGCAAAAACAACCAGCAAAAGGGAGGAATCCCAGGCAACCTCCTTCCTTCCCTTACATTGTAAACAGCCTACCCCCACCCAGGGGGTGTGTAGCTCTCACAAAATCTCCATGCCTTCCTTTTCCATAGGCTCAGGTTGTATACAAAGTAAGCACTCTGGCTTTCTGTTGAATCACTTAGTTAAACCTCCAGATTCCCCAAGTTGACACAATGTACCAACCATAACATTCCACCCCTTGTCAACTTGGGAATCAGACACTTTTCCTTAAACCAGTTTCCAGATACAAAGACATGCTTATATTAGAACCATAACATACACATTCACTGCAATCCCCACTAAAATTCCACTAGTATACCTTACAAATCTAGAGGAAACATTCCTAAAATTCATCTGGAACCAGAAGAGGCCTAGAATAGCAAAAGCATTCTTGGAAAACAAAGGAAAGGTAGGAGGCATCACAATCCCTGACTTGAAATTATACTACAAAGCTACTGTGATAAAATCAGCATGCTACTGGCAAAAAAAAAAAAAAAAAAAGACCTGAAGATGAATGGAACAGGTTAGAAGATGCAGATACAGTTACAAATATACTCAGTCACCTTATTTTTGACAAAGGGGCCAAACATGTTCACTGGAAGAAAATTAGCCTCTTTAACAAATGGTGCTAGAAAAACTGGCTTTCCACATGCCAAAGATTAAAACTAGACCCAAGTCTATCACCATGCACTAAAGTCAAAATGGATCAAAGATCTAAGTATCAAAATAGAAACACTAAATCTGCTGGAAGAGAAAGTAGGTAAAATTCTTGAAGACATATGGGTAGGCAGAGAATTTATGAACAAAAACCAAACTGCACGGGAAATGCTTCAACGAATCAATAACTGGGATCTCATCTTATTGAAAAGTTTCTGCACATCAAAAGAAATCACCAACAGAGAGAAGAGAAAATCCATGAATTGGGAAAAGATTTTATCCAATTGCTCATCAGAAAAAGGACTCCTATCTAAAACATATAAAGAAGTAAAAACAATCAGGCACCCAAAATTCAAAGACCCAATCCAAAAATGGGCATCTGAGATGAACACATACTTCTCAGATAAAGAAATACTAATGGTAAATAAATATTTAAAAAATGTTCAACATCATTAGTTACTCGAGAGATGCAAATTAAAACAACACTGAGACTTCATCTCACCCCACACAGAATGGCTATCATTAAGAAATGAACCAATGCCAAATGCTGGAGAGGCTGTGGAGAAAAAGGAACACTGGTTCTAGTGCTGGTGGGAGCATTTACTGGTGAAACCACTGTGGAAATCAGTCTGGATATTCCTCATTAAAGTAGGATTAGCAGTCCCACTTAACCCAGCCATTCCCCTTCTGGGTATTTTTCCAGAAGAATTAAAAACATCATACCACAGCAACATATATGCACCCATATGTACAATTTGTCATAGCTAAATCTTGGAAACAACCCAAATGCCCATCAAGTGAGGAATTATAAAAAAGATGTGGTATTTCTATACAATGAAGTATTACTCAGCTATAAAAAAGATACTATTGAGGCTTTTATAGGTAAATGGATGCAACTAGAGACCAGACTTATAAGTGAAATACATCAGACTCACATGTGTAAGCATCACGTTGTCTCTCTGGTGTAAGAGCATGAAAGAGTAAATACAACCCAAAATGTACAATAGAAAATAAGAAAGGGAAAGAAACTGCTCAAAAGAAGGAGCAACTGGGATGAGGGAAAGAAGAAAAACCACTAAGGCAAAATTTATTATATATAAATATATGTTATAACTGTACTGTTGGTGTCTGATGCTTTGTTGGGAATAGTTAATGTTTAAAGGGGTTCTTTCCTACTATTTTGACTAATTTTATGCGCTTATATCTGGTAATCTGAGCAAGTTATGTGTCAACAACAATTTGTAGTATAACAACCAATGGTGAATTCCTACAACCCTACCTAGTGCCACTATGCTTTGTCTCTAATGTTCTTTTAAATTATTATTTTCTTACTCCCTTTAATGATTTGATCAATCATCTATTCTTACATCTGGTAATCTGAGCAACTTCACTGAAGATAACAACATGTAATATAGCAACCATTGTCAATCTTTATCATTTGGTTTGAAACCCTGTATCATTTCTAATGTCTTTGCTTTGTGTGGTTTGTATTCTGCTTTTGATCTTTTTATTTTTGTACTATTTTCTTTAAAATAAAAAAATGAGGAAAAAGCAAAAAAAAAGTAGTGTGATTTTATTTATGCATGAAAATTACAATATGAGCACAACTGATAGAAGCAATGGGCTACTTAAAATGTGAAAACCTAATCAAAATCTGCATCCAAAGGAATAAAAGGCAGAATACGAAGAATCTAAGCAATAGACATCAGTAATAAAATAAAGGAATAAGATGTGTAAACGCAGAATTCAGAAGGAAGAATATTGACACAACAAAATTCAGAAAGAAACAGGAGTGAAAGGGGGTTCTGGGAGATGCACTGCAGAGCAGGAAGGAGGGGAACAGAAGGGGAGGGGAGAGGAGGGGAGGGGAGGGAAGGGAAGGGAAAGGAAGGGAAAGGAAGGGAAATGAGGGAAGAAAGGCAGTCAGGAAGGAAGGAAGGAAGGAAAGAGGGAAAGAAGGAAGGAAGGAGGGTAGGAAGGAAGGGTCTTGTGTTAATAGATATGAAGAATAGATAACATGGATGTAAGGCAATAGTCATTATCCCCAAACAATAAAATAGGACAAGTAAAACAGATGCAATCATATATTTTACATGATGCAATTCTCTTGTGTTGAATAAAAGTATGTATCCACATAGAAAATGACTTCATTAATAATATTATACACCAAATAATAAAAATACCAAACAGAGATACATATTAGTAACATTTTTCACCCCCTTGACAAAAATAGAACTCTAAAACGATTTAAGTGTGAGACAAAATAACTGAGCTGGAAAACCATTTAGGCTAATGTCTTGGTTACTTTTTCTCATTGCTGAGACAAAATACCCAACACCCGAAATGAAGGAAGGAAAGGTTTATTTAGCTTACAGTTTGTGGAGGTTTCAGTCCATACTTGGCAGGTTCTGAGCAGAATGGCACATGGCAAATGGCAAATGTTCAGGGCAGCAGAGCACAGCAAAAACCATCAGAGCAAAAGGGAGGAATGGCTGCAAGCAGCCTCTTTTTCTACCTTACATTGTAAACAGGCTGCCCCCACCCAGGGGGTGTGTAGCTCTCACACAAGCTCCATGCCCTCCTCTTCCACAGGCTCGGGATGTGTACAAAGTAAGCACCCTGGCTTCTTGCTGAGTCACTCAGCCAAACCTCTAGACTCCCCAAGTTGACACAATGTATCAGCCATAAGAGGTAAACAAAAATTTAAGCAAAAGGTGATATGACTTGATAATTTTGAATAATTTCAGCAATTTAATTATGAAAATATAATTAATGTCCATTTTCTGGGAAAAAATCCTAGATGTGTGTTCTAAGGGATCAATAATTTTTTTAAAAAAAGATAAAATAAAAAATAAAAATATTAGATGATCAAAGGTCTATGTAAGCTATAATCATTTTCCTTTAGTTTTCATAATTAATTACATTTATTTTGATGAACCATTACTAGTTTTAATCTTTGTATCATCTTATGGCTAAATCTTAATAGACAAATCTGCAAGATGTAAAGATATCCTAGCTTTTCAGCATTTCATTTATTTGACCTTATCTATAACTTTCATTAAAAAGAGAATTATACCCCTGAATATTATTTTTTTCTAATTTGTTATTCAACTCAACTCAATTACATTAACTTAAAATTATTTCAAGTTTGAAATACTTGTACACTTGAAGAAATCTTGCAAAAACAATAGGTTCTTTAGATGCTTCCCTTCCTCTTTTACTTGCAGATAAACATTTAAAAATTTGGTTCAGTCATTCAGATCAGGAAACTAATATTCATACTTAAGAACTATTAACTAAAATGTACATGTGATTCCTTGAATCAGCCCATTAACAGGACATTTTTGTTCTAATGTTGAATTCCAATGTCCACAATACATGTGCTAATTTAATTTTTTTTAATCTGCTCTAGTTGGTAATTATTGCAACAGGTTCTTTCTCAATCCTCTTTGTGTGGGTATTTGCACGTGTGTGTATGAATACATGTGTATGACCTTGATATGAAAGATATTGGTTACGTGCTGTTCTTAAACCTAAAAGGTAGGTCTATGAGGTCAGCCAGAATGAATACAGGAAAACAGACATCTGAGTTTGAAAACTATGAATGTGAGATCCATCTAGTGGACAAAATATTGTATCACACAATAATCAAATGTTACTCTTTTTGTACATATATATGTAGACATATAATTCAAAAGGTGTCAATAAAATGTTTTCTTCTTTAAATTTTCTTCCAAAATAAAAACTATTGCTACTCATCATTCATTTTAGCTGTCTCATAAAGCCAAACCTACATTCATAAAATTTTGAAGTTTGTTTTAAAATATTCATCTTGCAAATGTGGGAGAAGACGTGATAAAATATGTTACGTGCATCTGTGCAAATACTACAGTGAAACCCATTATTCTGCATAATTAAGAATCTAAAAGTAATATCAACTTTTATGCAAAATTAAATCCAATATTTATTTCTGTGTGTTCCTAATGTCTTCCAGGGCATGCATATTCATAGTTTTGGAAATTAAACTAACCAAGGGACCAGAAAGTTTATAGATAGATTGATAACTTTGCAACATTCTGCTGCAAATGATCTCTTGCCTGCTGACCAGGGGCAAACTATGAAGGGAAATTACAAGAATAATCCGAATAGTTTTAATTCTTGATAACTAATCTTTTGGATAAAATGGAACCTAATAATAAATTTGCTTGGTCAGTGATTTGAATTCCTCTGTTAAAGGTGGCAAGCACAGTTTCCCAAGTGTGGACACAGTATGTGAGCTGCGGGATGCTTCCTTCTTTTGGATGGGATACTTGTTAGACAAGTGGTGGGCAAGGGAAGGGGACATTATTTCTAAGAGCCCTGGAGTTAATTTAACATTCAAAAATACTGAACAGACACAGTACCTGAACTATGGATTAAGGGGAAAAGTAATGAAGCACAGGCAAAAGGGGCAAGTGGAATTGGAAGTCATTCAAGTCTAAATCAGATGAGAAAAAAATGAATTTTATGTGCAGATAAAATTTCCCCTTCAGCTAAACTACGATTTGTACCTTCTGGTTTCATTTACATCTATATTTACCAAAAGTAGTCTTCTATCATGAAAAACAATTTTTCCCATTTCACTGAAATCTTTCAAAAGTAAACTGTTAGATATTTGTAGCCTTCACTAAAATGCACAGCTGGAAAAACAAGGCTATTTAAACCCTCAAATTGTTTGGGTTGATTTCAAGGTTTTGTTCTTGGCTTTTTTATGCATGGGCCAAAAAGCTGCCCTTGGCCTTTAAATTTAGGAATGATAATTTAAAACTTTCAAACACCTAAATGTTTCATTGTGCATATTAAATGTTTTATCCATTTGAAAGTGTTTACACACACTGATGAATATTAATAATATTAATTTCTTTCCTATGAGAATAAAATTTTGCTCTAAACATGTATAATACTACTTGAGTCATATCTTTAGACTCATAATTCTGTCTAGAAATTGATGCTACTTTCACATTAAGACTCCTCCATATAGTAAAATAAAAGAATATATTAGTATATTGAATGTGCTTTATATTGCCAGTTTAGTATACAAAAGAATGCTTATGCATAAAAATACATATGGTAATTTTTTTAAATGATGTTTTCTTTTGTGCACATGCAAATCAAACCTGGAAGTTGAGATTTATCAGTAAAAGAAGACACATGGAATTGCTTTTATAAATTGTGATAAGCAACTGAATCCAGAGCAACCCATGGCCCTAGAAAAGAGGTCAGTTGAAAAAAGGATTACTAACAATTTTTTCTGATTTCCTAAAAGAAGACAAAAAATTTGTGACTGTTATTGTGAATGTCAATCATGAATACAATATGACTGGATTAAGAAATGCCTAGTAGATCAATAAAAAGCGCTTTGAACTGTATCTACGGGAGATTTCTAGATAGAGCTGACATGACAGCCAGCACACTGTTAGTGGTAAGACTCATCCTGATCGTGAGTGGCTCCATCCAGTAGGTCTGCAGCCTGGGTGGAATGAACTAGGGAGAAAGAAGTCAACCTGGTCAACTTGCATTTAAATTTTTTATACTAGTACATGTTTGCGGGACCTAATGATTGTGTTCATTGTGGGGAATTGGTACGTGTACGTGACACACATCAATTCTCTTCTTTCCCCTTCTCTATTTGAAAAACTCCATTCTCCTTGAGAGGGTAATTCTTTTGCTACTGCCATTGCCTGGGATATTTGATTTTTGTTTCTTCAGCCTTTTAATGCAGACTTATACCAGTGATTCTTCAGTGAACTCCCAGGCCTTCGTTCTTGGGATGGTACTGTGTCCTTAATCCCCATTGGTCTGCAACAGCATCCAGCTTCTTAGGCTGAGAATCCACTGAATCCTCTGGCTGTTCAGAATGTAGACAGCTATTGTGGACTCCCCTGGATCTGATATTATCATTTATCTAACAAATTCCCTCATATAGTTATATCTACACATGTATATAACTTACATGTACATGTGCTTTTTCTATTGATTCTGTTCCTCTGGCGAGACCTGGTCAATACAGGTATGGTCTCATGTATGTCCATCTACATAGCTGCTTCTTAGTTTGACTCCTGAAAGCACCATGGACAAAAGAAATTGGTTTCTCTAGATTCAGGGTGTATGTGTATCTGTAAATGTTACCCTCTTTGGTCGCACCTTAATGCAGAGCTCTACCTTCTATAATGCATATGAAATTAATGGGTGGAAATTAACTTGTGAATTCAGTGCTATTAAAATTGTTATATTTAATGATAATGAAGCACTAAATGGTCATTTTCTGGAAACACGGCAGATGCAGGAAGAAACAGTTGAACTAAAATGAAAAGATAGGAAAAGTGAGTGAGATGATTGAAGAGATGTGATGTATAATGAACAACATGTACTTCGCAATCTGGTGTACAAGTAGTCTTGATGTAAATTCGTACTGTTGTAGCTTATCTCTAGTGTTGGCCTCAGGTCTCAGTTAGGATGTGGAACAGGGTAGTAGCGTAAAGATGCTACCTGTACTTTTTCCCTTCCATACCTAGACTTATACTTTCCCTTCCCCCACTTCGGCATAGTCTTTGCTCTGCTCCTAATGTCCAAGTGGAAAGCATCAGAAAAGAAAAATGATGACTACAATAATCACAAAAGCAATAAAAACAGTAACAGTTTTTAAAAGAAAAAAATTATCATGAATTTCATTATGGCTTAGGATTTCAGATACTTAAATCCCTGAGTGTACGACAAGGTTTGAGATACCGGAAAAATATATAAAAGGAAATTGCTTTTCACACCAACACTTGAAGCTGGAAAGAAGCGTGATGGAGAATATATTATGAGGACAGGGAGTGTGAGGAGTGTGGGGACTAGAAGGAGGAAGACTATGAGCCTCACGTGCTTGGTGAGAATCCTGGGAAGTTGTCCTTTGGGCGTAGAAGCTGCAGACATCACTGCAGTAATGTTTGTGGCCCAAACATATCACGTGTTATGGTTGATACATTGTGTCAACTTGGGGAGTCTAGAGGTTTAACTGAGTGACTCAGGAGGAAGTTAAGGTGCTTACTTTCTATAGATCCTGAGCCTGTGGAAGAGGAGGGCATGGAGATTGTGTGAGAGGTACACGGCCCCTGTGTGGGGGTGGCCTGTTTACAATGTAAGGGAAGGAAAGAGGCTGCTGGCAGCCATTCCTCCCTTTTGCTGGTTGGTTTTGCTGTGCTGTGCTTCTATGAACGTTTGCCTTCTGCCATGTGCCACTCTGCCTCAGCCAAGTATGGACTGAAACCTCTACAAACTGTAAGCTAAATAAACCTTTCCTTCCTTCATTTTGGGTATTGGGTATTTTGTCTCAGCAGTGAGAGAAAAGTAACCAAGGTATCACAGAAACAACATCTTAACAGCAAATAACCAACTCATTTGAAGAGGTCACAAGAGTGGGAATTTCAGTGCTGAGCTGAGTGCTGTTATTAATAAGAAGTACAGAGAGCAATGCGTGTAAGGAGAGTCAAAAATATGGCTGCTTACTCCTAAGGGCTTGGAATTATTTATTTCTCCTGAAATTTAAACCTAGCCTCAGGAAAAGGAGGATGCTTAGATTGACATAATGCAATTTTTCTGCTGTATGGAAAGAAAAGAGCTCACATAAAGTTAATTTGTGTCAGTAAAAAGTAAAGTATGCCTCTTGAACACCATGTTCTTATACACTTATAGTGCTTTGTATCTGCTACTAATACCAAGTGGTAAACACTTTCTACTAAGGAGCATCTCCATACTACTGGTGAAAGTAGTAATTCTTGAGAAAATTTGAAAGTTGAATAAGAACATGCTGGGTGCATACTAGATGAGAGGCATGAAGAACAAAGACGAGAAGATGCAAAGTTATAAAACAATGAAAGAAAATGGTGCATTTGGGTAAGATGAATCATAAAATATTTACAGAGTTCAGTTACCTAAGACTGTAAACAAAAAGCCAGGAAGATTGGAAAGACACATACCTTCAGTGCTAAACTCTTGACTAAGAAATTTTGCTTTTGCCTTATAGTTGACAAGGATCCATTAAAGTATTTTAAACAAAGAAGTTCATAAGCAAGTCTGAATGCTATAGTATAAATTTGGGCAAAACAAAGTGTATAGATTTATTTGGAAAGTGTGGCAATACAGGCAAACACACAAGTTAGGACACAGATGAGAAATGGTTAGGGCATAAAGCATAGGGGTAGGAATAGAAAGAAGATTGAGATTTACGTGGCAAGGAAAATGGATGGGATTTTGTGCATTGGACTTTGGCTGTGAAGGAGAGGTTGATGGTGGCTCCCACTTTCTGCATGGAATGTTAGTATTGTTAATCAAGGAAGATAAAGACATGGGAGGAGATGTGTTAAGATAACCAGCTGACTATGGAAGGAGGTGGATCCTGAGGAGATTTCCGGCCTAAAAGTAGATTAGGGAAATGCTCTACAACCTGAAACTTGCTTTGGGTAAAGTTAGTTAGACTTTTCAATATTTTTAGTCATTCTCATGCTTGACCTTTTCCTCTGTCATCTTTTTTTCTTCCCTCTTACATCAAGCAATAAAGTATGACAGTTTCAGTGTTTCTCAGATTTCACTTCATCTGAGACTCTGAGTTTGCTTTGGTCTCATTCTGCCTTTTAGTCACCTGTCCTTCTACATACTTAATTTTGGAGTCTGGAAAATGATTCCTGACTCTTATCTTAGAATGATTTAAAATAAACTTGTCCTGGTTCATGATAGGAAATAGGCCATAAGCCATTCTAACAAAACAGGAAAATTATGGAATAGGAGGCAACATGCTTCCACACACGTTGCCAATAGTGCTGTCGGTGTGTGTGCACTTATCAACTGAGAAGATAGCTATCATCAACTGAGATAAGCTAATTGTTCTAATTTTTATAATAATGCATAATGCAGATATAGTTATTTATTCTAGGGCAGAGATATACCTTTTATAGGCAATTGTCCAAATTCCAACCCCAAATCCACTTATTTATCACAAAGTGCCAACACTGCAATTAAACCTGAATACTGAGGTTTCACTTTAAAAAAAAAGACAACTCATATATTAACATATTTTGTTTTGAAAGAAAAGCAAATAATGTCTGCATAGGTTTACCACCACTGTTTCATGCTCACCTTGTGAGTTGACATCTATTTACTAATTTAATCTTTGCTTCAGCCCTATAAAGTATTATTATCTTCTTTCTACCAACAAAGATACTGAGAAAGAAAGTTAAGCGGATCAATACAGCTCTATGGGTTCACATCCAAGAAATATATCTACAGTGCCTTTATACTCAATATGTCATATAATTTTTTTCAGTTTCCTATTACTGTTATTTAAAAAACTGCCAAAGGCTTAATGGAAGAAAACAAAATAAATGTGTTATTTTATAGTTTTGGATGTCAGGAGCCTGAAAAGTTCCTATGGGGTTAGAAGCAGGAAAGCATTCATTCTGGAGGCTTTGCCTGTTTTTCAACCCTCTGCAATGAATGCAATTATTCAGTAATTCAAACGTGTACTAATAAAAGTAAAATTAAAAGTAAGAAATCAGCCAGAAAAAATGAAATCAATGGTAATGATGAGACTTACTACCGCAGGTTAAGTTCTATGGTTTGCTGGGTTTTCAAAGAGCTCAGGAAGTTTCAGTCAGCAACCAGTGCGCAGGATCAGTTTGCTCTGCTGCTCACCCAAATGCATTTCACAGAACCAAATTGTTAGTAGATGCTTTGGTTTGTTTAGTTATTTATTTACTGTATGCTGTACTGATTTTCAGCAAAAATTAATTTGTTGAATCTGCCTTGATGCTGGATCAGCATTACAAGTTAAGTTCTTTTGACAGTAACACAGTCTGAGCCACTGTGAGGGAAAATATCAGATAAGTGCGGCCTGCAGTTCTCCGCGTTGCATCCCAGAATCCTCACCTTCAATGCAAGCTCAAACAGACCTGTCAAGAATCGCTCCATCCTCCTTACAGGTGATGCAAATTATAAGCGTCTAATTGAGAAATTTTCGGCAGAAGACAAAGGTCCTGGTTTCCATGGCCTTTTGTTTGATAAAAGATCACACGCAGATGCCATTTGCTCTAACAGCTTCCTCACAATCTTACATTCCCAGATAAAACACAACATATTTAAATAAAGCTATTCGTAGGTATTTTGCTAAGCATTGTTTTAACTATTGTCTATATTTAGGAATAGCTAGCAAACAACCAAGTGCTAGATTCTTTTATATATTTTATGTAAAAGAGATGAACTGACCCTACCTCTGGGTCATGAATCTGAATGGAGGTAGGCTTGGGCCATGGGTCTCAGAATGGTCTTCAGTCTTGACCCTTTCATTTATATTCCCGTGAGATTTTGATTCCTCTGTTACACATACTGTCTGCCTATCCCAAAGCAAAACAACCGATTCTCTTACTTTGTTCCTCTCAGTTTTGCAATCAAATAGGGTGTTTTATAAATGAATGCATCTTGTTCATGTCCATTAATTTGGTAAACTGGCACAATTCCATGTTATTTCAAACTCTCCTTCCCAGATTCTACTTTCTATTTTGAAGCACTTTGGGAAGTATTCTGTCCTTAAGAATGGAGAGTTCTTGCACATATTCATTTGCTATGTATCTGAAAAACAAAAAGTCAAACTTGAAGCTTTTCTATTGCTTGATGCAGCCAGTTGTTCACATTCACAGGGAAGGACACATGGTGACTGAGAGCTAAAGGCAACTTCCTGAACCTTTGTGCTGTAAGGCTGTAAGGCTTATGTTGTGCATAAGCCCGTCAGAACAGTGCTGCGTTGGTGGTATAGTGGTGAGCACAGCTGCCTTTCATCAGAACATAGGCAGAGCTGTTTTCTCCTTTCTCCAAACTGCTTAGGTTTATGACATATTGCAAATCGACCAAAGGAGCATCTTTTAAGAAGAATGTTCTGAGGAGTGTAATAACTACATGAAGCCTGTATTTAGATAAAAAAGGAAAATTTTTGACTAAGATCTAATCCTCGAAATACAAGATATTTTAGCTGAAAAATTGGCTTGGGGAGGTTCTTGTTCTATTAGTAGCTTCCTCAGTTAATTTGCTCAAAGTCAGATGTGCGACCCAAAGCGACTGCAGGTGTGCAATATTAGTGCGCATGTGACCTGATCTCGTGAGAGCTGATACCTCAGATACTGGGCAAGAAGTGCTGTGGTCACCGTGCTCAGAGGAAAGGCTCCCGAACTCAGCACCGCGGGGTCAGATGGTGTGCTGCGGACTCACAGGAGACCTCGGGCCCTTCTCCATTTCTGGTCAAAGTGGGAGGAAAAGCAGGAGGGAGTTGTGAAATGTGTTTTTTCTTGACTTTTCTTCTGAGAGAAACTTATTGTGAAACTGGACCACAGCTGGACACTAAAAGGAAAGAACTAGATGTGAGCATCAGGAAGACTCAATGTTAACAAGTCTGAATCTAGCTGTGTTTACCTTAAAATGGTGTTTTTCACCATCATGGTATGTAGCTCTTCCATTTTACAATTCTGCACTAGGTCTGTTTCTTCTTTTCTTTCTCTTTTTTATTTAATAGCTCTGCTGAGGTATACCTCCTAGTCCACCTATTTAAAGGGCATAGCCTAGCAAATGTAATATATTCACAGTTATATATTCATTACCGTGATTCAATTTTAGAATAATTTATCACCCCCCCCAAATTATGTCCATTAGCACTTCCAATTTCCCCAGTCCTATGAGACCTCTAGGCTACTTACTATCTCTCTGTATTAGCCCCTTCTGAACATTTTGTATGAAAGTAATCATACAACAGACAGTCTTTTGTAATTGACCTCCTTCATTTAGTGCCATGTCTTCTAGATTCTTCCATGTTGTATTGCATATCAAAATTTAATTTCTGCTAAAGAACACCTCCAAGTCTCTCAGGTTCCCTACTTCCCTGAGAATATGTAATTGACACTCTAAGTGAGTGGGCACTAAAGTTACTGTTGTCAAAATGGAAAGATGGCTGGGCACAGTGGCACATGCCTGCAATCCCAGAAACCTGAAGGCTGAGGCAGCAGGATTACTGTGAGTTTAGGATAGTGTGGGCTACATAGTGGAACCCTGTCTCAAAAAGACTAGAAAAGTATGAAAAGATGTAAACTCATGCACTCTAAATTTATTCACAAACTACTGAGAAAATGAACAAATATAAAAGAGTTTTCAAATTCTATTTAACCAGTTGGACAGAGAATGTGTATTCTTTTGGTCATTCAGGAACATATTCTTCAAATATTCACTAAATTCCTACTATATACTAGACAACATAAAGGTAGTAAAGAAAAAAATGTGTGTTTTTGAGACAGGACTTTGCTCTATAGTTCAGATGGGTCTTGAACTTACAGAGATCCTCCTGCCTCAGCCTCCCAAATGCTGGGATTATAGGTGTGTGCCACCATGCCTGGCAGTAGTGAAGACATTTTAATGGCTCTTGAAGAACTCCCCTAAAAATGAAAATTTTTATTCTATTAATTCAATTATTAATAGTACCTCTGAGAAGAGAATTTTATAATCATGTTATACGTAACATCCCCGCTGTTCCAATTTGAACAGCAATACTCCAGAATCCACCTGCACCCTGAGGAAATACTTTAAGATTTTGGGGCCAAGTAAGTGAGAATGATAAATGTAATAATTTAAGAGCATGGACCTGTTAAAACCATTTATATACTTTTCCCTAACAAAATTCTAGATCAAAATAAAGTGAAATCCTTATTCTCCTTACTCATAATTAATTCTTCAGTATGTAGTCAATTTTTCCTGATTTATTTAGAGGAAAGAAATGTGTTTCTTCACATGATTGTAGATGTTCTTTGATAGTACTAGTTTTAAATTAGCTGGTGCATTGCAGCTGGAACTTAGCCCGACTGTAAAAAGAAACCGAAGTGATTTAATAGTGAAATAAAGATGCCCAGTTACTGTCACCTTGGCAAATACTCCTGGAATGGCATGAAAAGGTAAAATAATAGCATATAAATGTGCACTTAAGGAGATACATGTGGTGACAACAAATGCATACGGGGTCTGATGCTTTCACCCTTTTCCTCAAGCTGTCCAATCATAGTTTTACTAATCATCGGGGGCTTAGGAGGGAATGTGGAGTAGCCATAGGTTTCTGGATTGTCCTGCATCCCCAAAGTTGCCTTTACTCTGCTATCCTCATTTAGGAATTTCAGAGTTTTGCTCATTTCTTTGTTGGCTCATGGCAGAACTTTATAAGGAATAGCAAACTTTGCAAGCCTAGGAGCCCACCCCACAGACAAGGTTGCCTGTAGGAGGGGTGCGGTTACACAGTGCTTAAGTCTTTATAGCCAAGGTGAGGGACGGGGTCGGTTGCTAAGGCTGATGCTTTCCCCACAGCGGCATCTCGTCCAGCTTCCCTCACCTGTAGACAGGTGGTGCAAGCTGAGAGGGAGAGTTTAAGGCAAAAGCTCACATGTGGGAAAGAAATCTGGTAAATACGTATCTGGAATAGTCTTCTACAAAATCAATTACAATAGCTGTTTATATTTTTATTAAAACCAACTAATTGGGCATTTCTTGAGTGACTTAAACCTGAAATCAAAGATAACTACAGCATTTGTGCACTGACGCACAATACTGAAGAAATGAGTAGCTTTGTAGGAGAGCTCAATGTTTGTTTTCTTTATGGTAATACAGGATCTTCGGTCACTGTAGTTTGCTTTCTTAAAACTATAATGCCTGATTGATGCATTTTGAGGGTGGGAACACCAGGGACTGACCCAGGAGTTCACCCTGAGTGGCAGCCCCAGGCTTTACATATTTATTTATATTTATTTCTTCATTTTATTTACTTATTTAGAGACAGCGTCTAGCTAAGATGATGAGAGGCCCAGGCTGGACTTGAGCATGCAGTCTACCTCAGCCTCCCAGAGTGCTTGAGTTACGGGCATGTGCCTCCATGTCCAGCTCAAAGTATTGTCTGAAAAGAGCCAAAGCATTACTCTTGGGTGACTTTGAGGGTAAATGTAGAAATGTATCATGAACTATCACTAATGTTAGCCACCATTTGCAGGATTTATCCAATATGCCAAGTACTGAGGAAAATTCAGTATTTAATCATTGACCTGTCATTAACTCTTTTGATTCGGTCACTGACACAACCCACATTATGCAATCCTTGCTCTCAGTGCGACAGTCAAAACTGAGATGGCTAAGGAAAAAGTAAAGTGCCTAGATTCACGTTAAATACTGTACCCCATTTATCCCTGAGAACACATGTACGGAGCAGACAGTGACCAGGGTACGCATTTGTAGCACAGACCTTGAGGTCTCAAGAGGGTGATGGTGTTTCTCCAAGGATACCCAACTGATTGGCTGACCCATGGGATTTTGCACTCAGTTTACTAGATTAAGAGTTACTTCAATGGCCTTGGTTATCTTAAAGCTTGTTATGTGAAAGAACGATGTGATTGATATTTTAAAATGATAAAAAGGAGGCTTCTATTATTGTTAAACCTGAGGAACATTCAAGATCTATAGTATGTAAGTCTTGTTTAAGGATTGACAGTCAAATTATAATATGTGCTAATTTCATGCTGGGTTGTATAGAATATAAGTCAGAAAAAAATGGTTTTACAACTGGGGGCAAGCAAAGATGGAGCTCCATAATAAACCAATAAAGAATCTTCATCTAAAATCTTCTCTTATTTTTCAAATAAAATTCAGGGAGGTTGAAAATCCACTTGACTTTTATTCATTTTTAAATAAAATGAAAAAATACAAGTGATTTTTTAGTGTTCAGTTTTTTTTAATGAGTAACCTCTAAAATTAAAAACATATGGATGTCTGAATATTTTTAATTTCTTTGATTTTGGATTTTTTGACATTAGTCTTTTGATGATAGTTTCAATGTTGAAAAATATTTTTTCAAAATTTTTTCAATTTTAAAATCATTATCATATAACTCAGTAAACTGTGAAAACGTATTGCAGTCAAAAATGGAAAAATTACCCAGATTTCATGGAAAACAGAATGACTTGGAAAATAATATACACAAACCCTACATTTTTAGTAAAATTGAGTCCATGTGCAATACTGTTTTCCAAAATATGGAAACTGAACCAACTTTTCTGGATATAAATTAAATGCAGAAGAGGAAAATAGTTCCTATTTTACCCCATTTCTCTTCATGGTTTTTATAAAACTAATTTTAAAGTCTTTTTATTTTATTGTAATTGCTTACTGACATTAAATAGAAGCACATTTATGCTCTGAGTGTTGTTGATAGTTTTGAAATAACCCTTATATAAAACATATTAATATAATCGATTTTTGGAAACTGTTCTTTTGGAGGCAGGCATTAAACTTGCTATTGAAGTATGTATCTTTTCTTCAGTAAAATAGAATCATGCAATATAAGTATTAAAACTTAGTCGGGAATGGTTATGCTACATAGTGGTAACAAACAACCCCCAAACTAAGACATAACAAAGCATTTCACTCACACTTCATGCAGCATAGGCCATCACAGTCCATGGCTCTGTCTTGATGCCCCCTTCCGTTCACCACACGAGAGTAGGGCAGGAAGGAGTGGGCACTGCAGCCCTACCCAGGGGATATGTCACTGCCAGGAGGTCACCTAGCTATGTCATTCTCCTGCCTAATCTGGATCTGGTGAGGGGCGAGCAAGAACACTTAGGGGTAGCCCCAGTGACTACTGTAGGGAGAATATTTGAGACCAAGTTCATCTCATGTAAAGATGGAGATATTTACTCCTAGCAAAAAGAAGCCTGCTCAAAACCAGACAGCAAATTAATTAAAAATAGTGCTCATAACCAAAACTTCTTTTGGTCATTCTGAAGTCTTGCAATAAGGCAGGCATGGTGATGTAAGCTTGTAATCCCAGCATTCTCTGAGGCAGAGGCAAGAGGATTGCAAATTTGAGGCCAGCCTTAGCAATTCACCAAGACCCTCTGTCAAAAGGCTTTGAGTTCCATCCCCAGTACCAAAAAAAAAAAAAAAAAATTCTCTCTCTCTCTCTCTCTCTCTCTCTCTCTCTCTCTCTCTCTCTCTCTCCTTTTCTTAAACTATATAATAGTTCCTATCTGCCAGTTCTGAGTTAGGATCTTGTAAGTAAAGGTACTAAGTGTTTCATAGGGAGTTGCTCATTATAGACATTTTGTCTAGTAAAAAAGAGGATGGGATGGGAACATGAGAAGCAGTAGCACCTGTTTCTGACCTTCTGAAGCAATTTGCAATTAAAAGTTGTCTTCCGAGCATTATCTGGGAGGACATATAAAGATTTAGAAGAAAAACACAAGAGAAAAAGAGGATTTAGATGAGCAGAAGAAAACCATAAGAGAAGCATGAACTAACAGTGTTTTCCTTTAGCTACACATAGTTTAGTGTAGAGGTATCATAAGGTATAAATGAGGGTCTGGTCAGCTTAAAAATAAAAAGAACCATGATATGAGGGAATTACTAAGGAATTTGAATGTACTCAGTGATTTATTAGTAGCGAGGGGTCTTTAGACTTCTAATCCAGCATTATTTCAAAACTCCAGTATGTAAATTAATGACTCAGTTCTTCCTAAGGCTCTTCCAGGGACTGTGTTCTGTGTTATTTGCCTGTGCTGGGGACAGGTGAGGTGGAGCTGCATCCATCTTCTGTGACTAGATTTTTTGGTGTTTCAAAGCCTAAAAGAATCACTAAGTGATTCAGAAGATCAACAACGAAAATCCACAGTAACTCCCCAAACAGGATTCAGCAGAGTAGGAGTGGGCATCCCTGAAAATATGCTTGAAGCTTTGCAGGCTCTGCTACATTCCAGTGTCAGAGGAAAGTTGCCCATATACTCTGTATGTATCTCAGAGGCTGCTCTAAGGTGAAGCCTTGCTTGATGACCAAAGGCAATCAGGGCTCAGTTTCCCACAGGAGGGCCTTAATCCTGCCCGATGAAAGCATGTAGCAGTACTTTTGAAGGGGCTTCTCCTTCATTTCACCTTGTATCTATTCAGAGTCCACGTTGAGAATGGAACACTGATTTCTATGAAGGAGAATGTTAAAATCGGAAGGTCAGGAAGATTGTTTTAAAGAATAGTCTTAGTGAATCTGACTCTTCATAGAGATTGATATTCAGAAAAATGCTGACCATGTTTTTATTTTTTGTCAGACAAAATTTTTCTTATGGTAGGCAGTTTCATGCTTTAGATGATAAAGTACTGACTAACAAGCATAATTACATCCTTAACAAACCAAACCAAACCAACGAATAGAGACCTTTTGCAGCAGCCAGAAAACCATGGAGTATGACAAACTTTAAGGCTGAGCAGATGAGAAGCATGTTTCTTGGAAACCTGCAGCACAGAGGTTGCCCAGCAGCTTGATATCCCAAGCTGCCCTTGTAAAGAAACTGAGATTGGTTATCACAGTATTAGAAAATATAGACAAAGAAATCTTCTGTAGAGAATAAAAAAGTATCATACATAGGTCTAAACAATTTAACATTTGTTCACTATTTAAGAAAAGCACAGGGCTGGGGATATAGCTCAGTGGAATAAGCGCTTGCCTAGCAAGCGCAGGGTCCTGAGTTCGATCCCCAGTACCGCAAAAAAAAAAAAAAAAAAAAAGAAAGAAAAGCACATATAATCTGAAGATCTGGTTTTCATTCAGTTAAAGATCAAAATTCTTACTGATCATGACAATTATTTTCTGCCTTTCTGGTCAAAAACTCTTACTATATGGATTTCTAGCTGTGCTTAAATAGGTTTTATTGATCTTAAGCATAAACTCATAATCCTATACTGTAGCATGTCTGATATTAATCTTCCCTGTGATTTTACATTGGGAATAACTATATTCTACATGTAATAATAACATACCATGGATCATAAAGAGTGACATTATCTCTTAGCCAAGTTGTTTCTGCAGTTCTTGTGTTTCATGGTGGCCCATCCTATCCTCAGATCTCAGCCCACACTAGCAGCAGAGAGAAATGTTCTGAAATGTAAATCTGACCTCGACATTCTTCTCCTTTGGTGTTGGTGTTGGATCATCAGTAAAAAAATAAAAGCAAAAGTCATTCATATGACAGTAAAATGCCACTATTGTTTCCCAATAATCCATTTCATTTTCACTTTCCTCCAGACACACAATGCCTTTTCAAATTTCCATGTTTGCTAAAGCTGTTGTATGGGCCTGAAATGTTTATTCTTGTTCTCCTGATGTAATGAGAAACTACTAGCACTTAAAAATCTGGCTACAATATCATTCTTTGAGACAAATCTTGGTGATTTTCCCCCAAGAGAGAAGTTGTCTTTCTCTTTTCTTATGCAGATACGGGAAACTCAGTGAATGAGCAAATATAAAGTTTCACATATCTCCCTTTTGTGGAAAATGCATGAATGTCCAAATATGATGAAATTAAACACACAAAAGAAATTATGCCTACAATACTAGTAGCAAGAGATGGTTAAATGTTTGGGTACTGCCACTCAAAAATGTTTTACAGATGATGAGAGATAGAGACAGAAGTGGGGAGGATTGAGATTCTTCTGATTTGCGTAATTATAACCCCGACTTGCTGGAACTTTTATTGAAGTACCGAAGTGTTGATGGACGGCTGTATTTTATGAGGTTGAAGATAGATGAAAGTATGACAGAGACGCTGGGATAACATTTAACATGGAAGAAAGAATATATGTTTTTAATTAATTCTCATGGTACACTTGATATACAGAATGGTCACTTTCGTTGTAGGGAATTTGTACCTGTACGTAATATATCTTGATTCTTCCTTTTTTTCCCTATTCCCCTCCTCTCTTTCCAATCCCTATTTGTAAGTGAAAACCTCTGAGTTTCCACTTTGCAAAGCCAACAATATTATTTTTAGTAGAGTGGGGAATCTTTGTTCTGATTCTCTCTTTTAAGTCTCCCAAGCATTTTATTCTGAAAGAGTTGCTTATAATCTAATCCAGGGATTCTAGGGTAGCGAGGTGTAAGAAATGGGTAGATGTGAGCACAGTAAACAGTATTTGCTGCTCTGTCTTTAATGATATTATGAAGCTTAATGTCTTTCTTTTGGTACATTTTGGAAGCCAAAATCTACCTACATGAAGCATAATTTATTGACGTGAAAATTGAGATGGATGACTAAAGTATAAACCAGTAGAAACTCGTGAAAATCTGGAACATTACTTTTATTTTCATGTTTCTAACGTCATTTCTTCACGTATTTTTAACAGGAAATGACGACAGCAAAGACTAGTTGACATTCTGACTTACTCTCTACCTTGTGCGTTATCAAGTTAACATTCATAATTAGCCTAAAATGGGGCTTTATCATCCTGAGTTTTCACGTGAAACATTGAAGGAATGGTTAAATTACCAGTCAAAGGTCACACAGGTAACAGAATTGGACTTTGAATTCAAGTCTGCCTCACTCAAGAGTCTACACTGCTGACGCTGTTCTCATCTCCATAGGACAGGGCAGCTTACTTCAGTGCATGCTGAGTGACAAAATCTTAAAGGAGTGATGCGAAGATGGTGAGGAGGAATAAGTCACATAGAGCAAAGGAGAACATGAATGGACTCGCTGTGACATAAACTCAAAATCTGTGTTTAAGATGCTCTGCTGGTGAGGGTTACAGTGTTTAAGGAACCACAGTTACTTTGCATGCGATCTGAAGAGACACATTTTTCCTTGAATGAAGTTTCTGAAGAGAGGATCAAATGTATATCACCTTGAAGGCCAAATTCTTGATATATGATCTACAGTGGACTTTCTTCCTCACTGTCTTTGAAACTGATAGTCTAACACTGTACAAGAATCACTTAACCCATTACTGTGCCCAAGCTGCCTTTTGCATGGAATTTGGGATTATTTTAAGTCATGTTGCAATTCAATTTACTGAGAGGGAAGTTAGAATTAATGTTAATTTTAAAAGAAATTTTAAAGACAACATTCTAGCAGAGTGGATCCATTCTCTCAGAATTTGCAAGGTTATAGTGGACAGGTGGTCTATTAATTGAAAGTTACCACTGAAATGAAATGGCAAGTATGTTGCAAATTTTCATAAAACCTTAAAGAAAACTTAATCTTGGAGAAGTTTTTGTCACCAGGGAAGTATCCATTCCATTGGTCCAAGGAAATGAAACCTCTAGCTAGATTTTTTTCTATGTCATAGATAGTTCCAAACTCATGGGCCATTTGACCCAACATTGTAATGTACACAGATAATAGTACTATAGCTCATTCAGGTCTATTCAGAGTGGTAGAGTGGCTGAAATCCCCTAGGGAGTGTCAGAAATCCTTTTGCAGTTTTACAAATCTAATACTGAGCTTTACCGTGAGATTCCTGGATTACACCGTTTCAAAGATATTCAAAGCACTTAATGACAAAAGTCTCTAGGTTGACTCTACAGTTACCTGCAGTATTCACAATAGTCTAGATAGTTGGGGGAGGTGGTATTTTATAGTGACCAGAAGTGTTAGCGCTAAGTTCTTATATACTTGGAGACATGTATCAGAGTTACCACCTGTCGATTATGTAAAGAGTTACAAAAGTTCTTTAGCAAGTTCCATGTCTCCTATACACCCCACACGAATTTTTGTAAGACCTATCCAGATGGTGGAGAGGATGAAGTGAAAGCACCCATAGATAGCACTCAGCATTAGGCATCACTCACAGCCTACTAACCGACAAGCAGTCATTGTTATTGCAGAGTGACATCATTAGGGTAGCTAGAGTTAGCCAAAAAAAGAAAGGATTTTCAGTTAGACTTTAATTTTAAATAAATCTGGATCCATTTTAGCATCTTGTATATCTTATGCTATACAGAGAACATACATTTAAAACGTGTATACACCAAAAATTTATTCATGGCTGAAACTTTATTTGGCAACCTTAATCATAGTGCTGAAGATGGTAGGTAGACAGTCTTTGTTTCAATAGTTTTGTTTGGCTGTGTAAATGATAATATAGACTGAAATTTT
The DNA here is from genome assembly GCA_004027595.1 of Dinomys branickii. Taxonomy (NCBI): domain Eukaryota; kingdom Metazoa; phylum Chordata; class Mammalia; order Rodentia; family Dinomyidae; genus Dinomys; species Dinomys branickii. The sequence continues at coordinate 4,101 of PVLD010013587.1, read as the reverse complement.
TGAGTATTGATATAGTTAAATATGTACAAATACTTATGTATTAGTCTTCAGTATGAGAGAATAACAGAAAACATATTTATCCGCTAATATATAGGGTTTTCTAGATGGCCTAGATATATTTGTTGGTATGGTGGTGATATAAATGAAAATTAGCAATGCAAAGTAATAAAGATGGGGCATCATTTAATTTTGTCTTAAAGGAGCACACTGAAGAGTGTATAAGACTCATGTCTATTCTTTTTTTCTGTTTGTCTGGAACTAGGAATCAAACCCAGGACCTCATGCGTGCCAGGCAGGAGCTGTACCACTACACTACACCTCTGGCCCCACCACATCTATTCTTCATAAGTGTTTCTCTTGATGAATTACTAATTTTCACTTTTTGAGTTTTATTATATTAAACAATGAGAACTTAATGGGAAAATATCAAAAAAACTATTGAATTTTACTATTCACTGAGTGCTAATAAAAAAGCATCAAAATCTTCAACATCAATTTTTTTGGGTTACAATGCCTAAAAAATAGCAATGGAAATAAATTCCTATATGAACCAGAGTGAAAATGCCAACAAAAATAACCTTTACTTCAGTGATCACACATAAGGTAGCCTGTGTACATAACATGCTCCATACACACTTATCACCTACACTGACGGCACGTGTGTTTTGCTTTACTGTTTCTTTCTAGAACATACTTGCCATCTCCCTGGTCTTGCTGTTTTGTCAGGAGCTTCTTACTATATCATACAATGAGCACTTAGCACAAAGATAAAATATCAAATATGTAATGAGTGCTTAGAGTAGACATCAACATTTTCACATCAGCTTTTGACTTGCTTACAAATCTTAAAAGGTAACAGAAATAAATATCTACGTGAACTACAACATAAATGGAAATAAAAGTCTATTGCAAAAATAACCTTCGTTTCAATTGCCACACCCGAGGCAGTCTTCACACATGTAAACTGCCTGCTCCACTCACAAGTGTCACTTACAGTGATAGCATGTAAGTTTTGTGTTCCTGTCCTTTCTTGTAGGGCACAACTGATATGTTATTGGTCTTCCTGTGTCAGAGTAGGTCTTTGTGATTATGCACCTTCCTGTTCACCTGTGAGCTCACCAGTACCCTTCAACATTTTTTCTTTTTTTGCATAGTTCCGGGGGGGCGGGGGGACATTTTGTTGTGCCTTGCTTGGAAATGATCTCTTATGATTTCCAGTCCCAGTCATCTAGGAAAATTTCTCCATGCTATTTTTCACTTGCTATATTCTTTGAAAACTATAAAGCTATTCACGTCACACGTGTTTATGACTGTGTAAAGCACAGCCATTGGCCAATGCTTTGTGCTTCGAGTGACATCACTGTTGCTCCATAATTCATCACCAACATCTACTCCAGCTTTGGTTGTGTCATAAGAAGTTACCATCTCAGGCTTCAGTTTTGTTAGGGTTTCTCTGTCGGGTTGCCCATCATGGTGCAATAGTGACATCAGCAGTACCAGTTTGTTTTACTTTGGCATATATGAGGCCGGCCAGTGCTGCAAAGATTGTACTATACAGTTCTCTGTTTTGAAATTGCAACATATCTTGGGGAATTTACACCTTGTTCATGTGTACGGTTCCTATGTTGGTCAGCTTGTGCCCTGTTAGCAAATGTAACATCAATCAGAAATTGGTAAGCCAGTTGTCAGAACGTCACTTTCCAGTTAGTTTGGGACGTGGCAGCAATGTCTGTTCACCACATCATTTAGTTCATTTCAGTACAAATAAAGACCTGGTGGCTGACTTCCAGGATAAGTTTCTAAATTGCAAGTGTATGTTTTGTATGTAGCAGGGCATATATTTGTATACTTATACCACATTTTGATGGCATTCTTTTTTTGTCTTTGTGTAAAGGTTCAGTGACCAGGGTTTTTATGTTCAATTGTACCAAATTGGGCTACTTTTGGAAGAAAAATCAAAAGAATATTATCTTAAAAAACAAATCCTAAATCAAAGAAATTCACTAATAGGCATTGCATGGGTAAACATTAGTATCCCTGCTTTGGACTCCCGCGCACACCTTGCTGTTCACCTGCCAAGTGGGCGCATGCACAGAGGCTTCCTGTTTTCCCCAGGCACAGCTACCGTGAGCCACACCTGGACTTCATTGTAGCAAATTATATGTTGCGAGAACAGTAGAATGGGATGGATACACTTTACTGCTTGGAGAGACATATACAAAAATGCTACATGGAGCATTATGTGGGTAAAAAAATCTCGATTTGATACTTGCTTAGGTGTCTGAAACTTGCAGTTCATCGTACCAAATGGGTGAGCACAAAGATTGCTTCCCGTATCCCTCAGGTGCAGCTGCTGAGAGGCACAGCTGGTTACTGTTATACCAGAATATATAATTTTATTAGAAAAGTATCAAATGGGTTAAGGTAACCCGCAATAATGACCCCAAACAGTCTCTGAACATATATGATAATGCTTGATGAATGAGTGATGGAGAGCTACAGGGCTTTGAACAACATTCTACAAATATACTCTGAGGATCTGCAAGGTTCCAGATACTATTTCCAAATATTGTCTACAGTGCTGAAGCTCAAACAGATTGATGATGTAATTTGTATTCCCACAAATAAATGTGAAATGATAATTATGCTAAGTACATTGGGAAAGGGATAGTGGAATGATATTATGAAGGCATATAAAAATTTGAGCTTGCTCAGACAGGGAAAGATTGTCCAAGAAAGTAATAATTGAGTTGAGAGACAAAGGACATAAAAGAGATAATGGGGCAAATGAGATAAAAATAATAGCATTCCAGGTAGAAGGAGTAGCAAGCACAAGTCCATGGTGGAAGGGCGACCGGCATTCAACAGAACCAAGGAAGACTGCAGTGATCAACGCAGGTAGGAAGAGGTGGCATTCAGGGAAGTCCAGGCTTCCATGTTCATTCTAGGTGCTCAGTGAGACTACTTAAGTAGGGCAAGGAGGGTGCAGATAGTGGATCTATAACTTTTGGCGGCTTTTACGGAAAGTGGCTTGACAAATGTTAACTTTTAGTGGAATTACTATGAAATTTTATTGGAAAGAAACTGAAGATAGATCTTGGAGGCATTAAAATGATAGAAAGAAATGGGAGAGGGGCAAAAAAGACTTTCTGTTGCAATTTCTGAAACAAGAATATCCTGAAGGAGTACATCTATATACTGTAATTGGAACAGAGGAGTAAGGAAAGATGTTCACATTAGTGGAGGAGGCAGTGGAAGGAATTTAAGCACTGACTGAAAGGATCTTACTAACAAGGGTAAGATGGTCAGGTTTACTTACAAATAATGAGCACTTACTAAAGGTTCTGAGCAGAAATATGGCATTGATGTTTTAAAAAAAAGATATACCAACCCCCATAAGTATATAGTCTAGGCTAGGGCATAGTAGACTAAACACCTTAAGATGAACCCTCTACTACAGTACAATTAGTATGTAGACATAAAGGTGCAGAATTCCAGCTTAATTTTGGACAGAATGGCTATAGGAATGACCAATGAAAATAATAATGAAGGAGAAAAAAATAGGTTGGGAAAACGAAAAAAAAAACAAAAACAAAAAAAGGGAAGGTCGGAGAAAGAGAGGGGGGAGGGAGGAGAGAGGAGGAAAGGAAGAAGCAAAACCAGGTGTGGTGGTGTATGCCTGCACTGTTAGCACAGAAGGGTCACTTGATCTCAGGGGCTCAAGACCAGCCTGAGGGCCAGGGATATAGCTCAGTGGAATAAGAACTTGCCTGGCAAGCACAAGGTCCTGAGTTTGATTCCTGGTACTGAAAAAAAAAAAAAGAAAAGACCAGCTTTGAGCAACACAGTGAGATATCCAACTGAAGAAGAACACAAAAGTAAAACTTGAAGAAAGTAAGATACCTTAAGGTACAGCTTAGGGGAAAGAGCTTGAGTTCAACACGTGTGAGGACCTAGGTTTAAACCCCAACACCAAAATGAAAACAAACAAATAAAAACAAGTCCTATATCAATTCAAGAGTACAAAGAAGGAACTTCAGGGAAGCAAGTTTCAAATGCAATGTGGAGTAGAACAGAGGTAGAAAAAAGTATCTAAGCATT
>PVLD010013586.1:0-55517 GCA_004027595.1 Dinomys branickii | reverse complement strand
ATCAAATAACCCGTCATCGATTATTGCTTAGCATTAAGTGATATAATACAATAGTAGAACCATGTTAGCCCTCCTGCATATATGCATATTCATATATACCTACATACATTTTTGTCTTTTTCTTTTCTACTTTCCTTCATCCCATCTGTTCTTTGTTTTAGAACAGATTTCCTTCATGTCTCTTAGTTTATATTCCCACACTCGGGTTCTTACACCAGTGATACAATACGTTGCCTGCACATGTATCGCTGATTTATTTCACTTATGAGTATGGACTCCAGTTTTGTCCACTTGCCTACAACACTGATCATTTCGCTTGTTTCCTATCTTTTAATTTCTATTACAACTGTCAATCAAACCTATACTTGAAAAAAACTTTTCTATCAAACCTATGCTTGAAAAAAATAGACCAATTCATGACCATATGTTCCTCTACAGTAATTTCTCTTGGCATTTGAGTAATAATTCAATTTTCTGGGCATATAAGAGATTGTCATACTGTATATGTGCATTTTATTTTTAGTCAAGCTATGTTTCTATATCATTAAAATAATGTTAAAATATCCATATAGGTAATTGGGTGGATAAGTTAAAAGACAATTCCAGTTAAAAGGATGTTATAATATTATAAAAAATTTAGAAAAATCACTAATTGGCTTTCTTCACAATTGTACTATGATTTTTTCTTTACCATTTGTAGTAAAGAGAGCCAATTCTGAAGCTTTCCTTGGCAGACCAAAAAAATATTTTCTTCAAACAAACCTTCAGGGAATGAAGTTAGGAATATATAGTGCAGACATCGGGATTATTTTTCATTTCCCCAAAATTCTCTAAGGTGGCAGCTGAAACTTCATACTAGGAATTATCACTACTTGAAAGCACATATCAAAATAACCAAATTTCAGAAAGTCAACATGTCATGTTGGAAGAAGGTAGCAGTTTTAAAAAATGAGTATAGCACTAGTGCAAAGCTTAAATTCTTTACCCAGTTTCCCCTGAAGTCTAAAGTTTTCTGTTTGTTCTGGCTGAAGGCCAACAGCTGGCTAATTTATAAGGAGGGAGCAATTGGTTAGGGTTTTCTATGGCAATTTGGAATGCAAAATTTCTTTATTCAAAAGTAATCCAGAACTCATTAAGAGATTTGAGCATAATTGAAATAAATAGTCTTTATTGTTTTATCCCAGTATTCCAAATTAAGGTATTAAAGTAGATATTTTATCCATGATAACCTCAACTCAGTACTCTTGCTTAATTATTTAATCAAAAGTAAAGCAATTAAAATTGTACAGATACTATTTATCACAAACTGTTAGCTGAATTAGGGCCAATGTTAATTGTCTGTGTATCATTCCATGTACACAGATATGGCTGTAAAAGAGGAAGGAAGAGCAGCCATGTTTTATCTCCACTGTAAGGCTAAGCCATATATTCCAGTAAAATCAAATACTATATAAAAATAAAAAACAATCTTTAAGATAATTAGGGCACTGGTGTACTGAGACACACAGCGGTAGCGGTTCCATCTCCTATGGGGCTTGTTGTGTCTGCCCCACTGGTCCTAGCACTTTAGATACTTCAACCCATTTCATTTGCATCACAAGCCTGTGAGTGTGATGGTATAACATCCTGCTGACCAGTGAGGGCAGAAACACCAAGAGATTAAAGAACTTTCCAAGGTCATGCAGGAACCTGGATTAAAACTAAGGCAATTTAACTTCATAGCCCACGCTCTTAACCAAGTAACAAAGTTGACCGGGCTCTTCTGTCTCTCTAGGGAGTAATACTTTAATGTTACTATTTTTCTGCCTTCTTCTTTCATTTGTAGAATAAGGATCCTTCTTCCTTTTCAAGTCTAACTAAAGCTTCTGCTCTAGTCACTACTTCTGGTTCCCAGCAGATCCTTCACATGATCTTGATTCAAACTACCCTCACACTTCTGTATGGCATCTACTCTGATGGCAAGACATTTGCATCTTCACTTCCTTTGAGGAAAAAAATCTCTTCACAGTCCTGCTTCATCTCGTCATTTTGTCCTCACTTCGCCTCCCTTTGTTTTGCCGCTGCTGCTGCTGCTGTTGTGCTTGTTGTTGCTGCTGCTGTTGCTTGAAGAAATTGTTTGGTTGCTTGGTTGGTTTTGGTTCTGGTTTGGGGTTTTGGGTTTTGAGACGCATGATCTTGCTATGTAGTTCAGACTGAACTTGAATGCACCCTGTAGTCCAGGGTGGCCTTGAACTCCAGGCAATCCTCCTGCCTCGGCCTCTCAAGGGCTGCGATTACAGGTGTGCACAACCACACCACTCCTGGCTACTTCTTCATCCTTGTTTCAAGGAAAGATGACTAACAATGAGGAAACTAGTCTCTGGGTTTTCATCAGAGAGGAGAAAGAAATCGTGTGAGTCTCAGTGTATTGTAAAGAGGACCAGATTTTGGATCCAGATGCCTACTCTGCTTAAAGATGTGACTCCTGAGCACCAACGACATGTAAAATGAATGTCATGACACCTATCTCATTGGGCTTTTGCAAGGACTACAGGTGATCAAGTATGGAAAAAATCCTCCAAACTGATTTTGTAACAATAAATAATTGAGAAATATTTGTGAAATGTGAATTATAATGATTATAATATGGAGGAAAATTATGCTTTAATATCAAAGAGGAAAGAGTTCAAAATGGATGAAAAAGAAAGCGTGTGTGTGTGAGGGAGAAAGAGATGGAGATCAAAATAGAGAAAGAAAATGCAATGATGTGAACAATAATTTCAGGAGGTGTTGTGTAATTTACTCATTTAACAAATATTTATATTATTCCAGGCAGTGTTGATGGCACTAGGGACTCACAGTGATGTATGCAGACAACATCTATGAGCTGACTTTGCCTTCTGCAAGCAAATCCTTCTAAAAACCACTATGATGGGGGGGTGGGGGTCCTTGTTTGAAAGTTTTAAAAGTTCTTCATTGGCTGCTTCACAAATCTCAAACCCCTTAAGCTGTCATTGAACTTTTTAAATTTTTTTGAACCCCCATCTATTTTTTCAGCCTAATGTCTCAGTACTCAACTTTCGCCCTACATGAACATTCAAAGGGTAGTTTTAAAATAACATCTCAAAGGAACCATAGAACCCTCTCAAATTTTGGTATGAACACATATCTCAGTATGGCCAGGACTTTTGAGAGGCATGAGGACAAGGGTTGCAACCGCAAAGGAAAGTCAGACCATGGAAGGACAGTACTTACTGCAGGAGGGAGCCTGTGCTCATTCTTAATAGAAATCGGACAGTGTTAACAAGGGTATGAGATTTGTGTTTGCAGAAGGTAATTCTGGGGGCAGCTGTAGGATGCATCTGAAGGGAAATACCTGGGAGGCCAAAGAGCACCCAAGAGCCATGACAGTGATGGGGGACCATCACAGCTAAATGAACAATGCGAGGAGCTCGTGGAGTACATCTCTTTCCTAACACTTCAGAGTTAACAACGAAGACAAGTTGGCACAGTGGTGTAACAGCTTGGCTCTGGAATCAGCCAGCCTTCACCCAGATCAGCCTTCCCACTTAACCAGGTTATAACTTTGGCCAAGTTACCAAACCCACTTTCAAGTTAGCGTGTCTCTTTTAGATTCATTTTTCTCATCTGTAAAGTAGAGATAACTATGCTGCCTACATCTAGAGATGCTGTAAAGAATAATGTTAATGACCCACACCAATTTCTTGGCACCAAAGAAGGCTTATGACATGCTCTAAACATGTTAACTATAAATTGTATCCCTAAAAAGTAGAAACTAAGATACATTATCCAGAGCTGAGGCCTCCCTGCTCACTTTGTGCATCTTGCAATTAAAGTTTTGATGTATGTAACCAATTTCTGCTTATTTACCTACGGATCATTCCTCCACCCAAACTTTCCAGGTGTTTTACTCATAATCACATTTACACCTTTGAAAAATAAATGTAATACATAATTATTTGATGATTTACTCTCTCAGTCAATGATAATAACTCAAAAGAAAGCCACCAACTAGATTATAAACTCATTACCATAAAATAACTTTCTTTATAGTCAATCCTTCTGATATTTCACCATCAAGGAACCTGCTGCTCATTTAAAAATGAATGTTAAAATCTAAACAGATTAGAAATCTACTGCAAATACAAATTCCATGATGTTTATTATAGCACTTATGGTAATACACATTACATCTAAGTGTGATAGAGGTATTTTTGCATCTCAAAGAATGCAACTCAGAATCTGTTTTAGAGGCACAATCTGTTTTATAGCTGGCCCTCCATGCAGCCTGGCCATTCCGCTGTGTGTCAGTCCCTTTTACCTTTCAGGCATGATGTTCCAGATTGCAGAATCTTCTTCCATCTCTTTCTATCACAAACTTACTCATCTCCCAAGGTACTTGAGTACCATTTCCTTTAAGAAATATTCTACAATCCCTTTCATCAGTATGGACGGCTCCTCCCACTTTCCCTTTACAATGAGTTTGTGATTTATTCTGGTTCTTACAGCATTCCACCTTATTTTACAATTGGATATTTACATGTTCAGTTTATAGACTGGGTTATAAATTCCTAAAAGGATGTAACATTGAAGCCAACCTATAGTAAGAATTAATAAATATTTATCAAGTTGAAATATGCCCAGTTTTCAAAGGACTTATTTGGAGGGAAGAGAATCTTTTGAGATACATATATTTTATCAGGAACAACATAGATTTAGTTTGTTTGAGAACATGAGCATTTTTCAAACAGCTCAAGAAAGGCTCTCATTAGAAGTCTTGAGTTCACACAATTTGATCCTCTGTTGATTATTTTTGGGTATTTCATTATTTGGACAAAATCTTTCCAAAAACCGAAACTCATATCCTTGCAATTAAGATATTTTAACTTTAATCTTAACATTTGCTGCTATAATTTAACAGGAACAATAGTCCTTTACCCTGTGTAAGTTGTATCACATCGCATTGTGTGAGCAGGAATTGGAGTGCTTCACAAACAGCAGTTATGATGAGTGTAAATATTGATTGGCTTCACTTAGCTTGAGTTTGGAAGCTGAAGGCAGCTTGGCCAGTGGTCTAAACCAGTGCCAACACTCCACTAAAAGATCTTGGGCACAGCTGTAAACCGTCTTGGGAGGGCGGCCGGATAAATGCATGTGCCATCCAGATTCCAAGTACAGGAGTAGGGAATGAGAAGGGAAACCCATGCCAGCATGCCCAGGGCAGATGGCAGCCCTCAGGCCCATCTCCTGCGTGCCACTCTGGTGTGGTACTTCACCCAGGCTGCTGGTACTGCGCCCATCTTAACTGCAGCCACTCCAGGCCCTATGGCCCTGAGCTGTCCCTCTGACATTACACCAGAAGCAGGCTGCCTCTGCCTGCACCGACAGCCAAAAGACAGGATTGCACTGTTGAGGGATGCCAGGAAAACTGTGAACTTGGGTCCAATTTAGGAAGTAAATCACTTCAAGATTCTTTCTCAATCTAGGAATACATTTCTATCATTTGAAAGCGTTGGTACAGACTTCTTACTTTCTTTCCAAAGGAACCATAACCACTGTGTCATATAACCTACATTCTGCTCCTACAGAGTTGCTATATTTATTTACCAAATACATACAAATACCTGCACACTCCACCCCACGTCCCCTCCCAAGGGGTATGACTGATGGAGCATAGAGGGCACGAGCAATTATGATTTCCTCCTTCCACCAACCATATAGGAGGCCAGCCAGGGTCTTTCCCGTGTGCTAAAACATGTATATGCTCCAAATTTTGATTAATGTGAGTTTCAGAATCTAAACACAAATTCCAAATGTTGACTAATAGAATCTGTGATTGAGCTAATTTAAAAATAAAAGTTAAAATCTAAACTGATGAGCAGTCTTCTTCAAATACAAATTCCATGAAAGTCAAGAATCTGTACCCCCCAATTAATTATTAAAACAGTAAAATGTGTGTAGCCATTCAACATTCTTTCCAATGTACAATAAAATTTATAGAGTAATTTTAGTACCAGCTGTACTTCTGCTTTTCTCTAGCCAAATGGCCACTTCCTTTACCTAATCCTAGCACCTAAAATCTTTCTGATGTTGGTTTGAAAAGTTCCCTCATTCTAAAACAATAAATTAAATTCACCTTATTCATTATAAAATATATGTATCTCTAAAGATTCTCTGCCTTCTAAATAAATCCTTTTTAAAACTGGGCATATTTCAACTTGATAAATATTTATTAATTCTTACTATAGGTTGGCTTCAATGTTACATCTTTTAGGAGTTTATAACCCAATATATAAACTAACCACGTAAATATCCAATTATAAAATAAGATGGAATGCTGTAAGAACCAGAATAAATCACAAACTCATTGTAAAGGGAAAGTGGGAGGAACCATCCATACTGATGAAAGGGATTGTAGAATATTTCTTAAAGGAAATAGTACTCAAGTACCTTGGGAGATGAGTACGTTTGTGATAAAAAAAAGAGATGGAAGAAGATTCTGCAATCTGGAACATCATGCCTAAAAAGTAAAAGGGACTGACACACAGCGGAATGGCCAGGCTACATGGAGGGCCAGCTATAAAACAGATTGTGCCTCTAAAACAGATTCTGAGTTGCATTCTTTGAGATGCAAAAATACCTCTGTCATACTTAGATGTAATGCGTATTACCATAAGTGATATACTAAATGTCATCACTATCAATTAAATACCTTCAGTGTATATAACATGTACAGAAATGGACCAGATCCTGGAGATAGGAAGAAAAAGGGAAAAGTTACCCTGTCCTCAAAGCACTTATCACACATTTATAGCTACCATAAAACATATTTAAAACAAAAATTTTAATATAACCCCACATAAAGATGTCACTGTTTTATCTCACAGAATAAAAAAGCCATGTGTATATTTTAATACGTATGCTTAATACACTATAAGTACACTATGTTAGAGTATATACTTAAATACAATATAGGATTTTTTTACAGTACACAATGAAATACAGAGGGTTTTTTTTGTTTTTGTTTTTTCTTTTTTTGTCTTTTTGAGACAGGGTCTCACTTTGCAGTTCAGGCTGGCCTTGACCTCGTGAAGATCCTCCTGCCTCAGCCTCCTGAGGGCTAGGATTACAGGCATGCACCACCACGCCTGGCTTTGAAATACAGTATATTAAAGTAAGTGTATTTTCTTTGAAATTAACACATTTAAGTTTGCTAAAGTATGATCTGTTGAGGTAATTTTTCTTACTTATATTGAGAAGTTTATTTCTGTCAGTGCAAAAGTAAGGTTCCAGATGTTTACATTGTAATACTACAGACGTGGGCCAGATGCTCACCCACCTCACATCGTCTTCCATTGGTTCATGAAACCTAAGGAGTTCATGCTGATCCTGAACTTACAATGCCTAATTTTGTAGCCAAAATAATTTATTTATATTTTTTATTTTTTCCATAATTTTAAGTGACTGTTCTTTTCCAAACAGACATCTTAGCTGAAGACAACAGTTGTTTTACTGGGAACAAGACGTGATAATTCATTCAGTAAAAAAATGAAAGCATGCATAAGAACTCTAGTCCCAGGACTGCTGTTACATGCTGCGATATGCAGTTTCATAACTAGACCCTGCCCTCAAGGGATGAGAATGATTATTAGGATGCGTGTTTCAGTCTGTGGGTAAAAAAGGAGATTTGCAATGTTGGATTATTTTTTCATCCCCATTTCTGACTTTATTTCTCTTTGGCTGAAACAAGTGTCAGCTGCCCCCCAAAATAGCCAAGTGGCCAGGGAGCAATATGGCAAAACACAAACAGTGTGGGTCCAGAGCTGAAAGAACTGAGTGTCACCCTCGGCAATAGCCCAATGAGCCAGGGCAAATCGCCTGCCAAGCTTGACCAACTTCCCCCAGTGAAAAGGGTGATGCAGGTTCATAACTAAGTCGTGTCCTCAAGACTCCATCCAGACCCAGTGCCTCTGAATATATTCTGGCAGTTCCAACCTCCCCTCCCATTTTTCTTCCCAGTATCCCCACAGAGTGGACCTCAACATCGGACAAGTGACTGGTATCTGAATAGGGAAGGGAGAGCCATGATTTCCAGCCCCCGTTTACACATCCCAGCCAAGCAATCTGTCCGCGCTAGTCCAGAAATGCTTTTGATGGCAGAAGAGTTGTTATTCAAAGCAAAAAGTGCACTAGCAGAAAAAGCAAAAAAGCCATGTATTAGCTTCTTTCTAAAATGTGACCAAGTGCTGTATGCCAGCCTGATGTTCCATTAGAGTCGTGTAGTAATATTCACTCAAATTCTGACTTTCACAGGTCATTTTTAACCCCACAGAGTAGCAGTATGATTATTAAACTTCACTATTATAACTATCTGTCACAAATTTTCCAAGGCAGCCTTGATTCCAATTGTCCCCCCCCCATTTTATTTCTTAAATTTAGGGAATCTGATTACTCATATACTTAACTATTCCTGCATTTGTCTTTCTTCCCTGATTACAATAACAAACTTGATATGAGAAGAAAAGACTTAAGAGAGATCCAAATTTTCACATTTCAAGTCTTCATGTTTAGCAAGTAATCTCATAAACTGTTGTGGGGACAGAAGAAGTTGGAGCCTGATGTAAGATTTACAGTGTCATTTGACACCGACACTAGGAGTATTTGGCAACTTAATGGGCCACACAGGGCTTAGGACACCTGGGAAGTGAAGTCAGGGTTGTTGTGTTGTTAGTGGCATTTCCAAGTGAAGATATGTATATCAGGGAAGAAAAGCCAAGCACATTTAGGAAACCAGAAAGTCATCATCAATGAAATAAGCAAGGGCCACAGAACCTTGGTAACTAGGATGAAACCCTAATAATTACATGGGAATTCTCCTAGAGACAGAAGGGGGTCAGCAGGTTACCTGAAATGTCCAGTGGGGGACGCACTACATACGGAAACAACACAATTATTTATCTTATTTCTTTACCTTTATTTCACTCTGACCATAAACAGCATGATATTGTGCCTTTCAATCTTTCAGTATATGTCTTTAAAATACAAGCCGCTTTTAGATTTTATTACATTTGATTTCTGCTTGGGAAACTATTGAAAGCTATAAAGTATCTCAGAAAAAAATTGTGTGCATAAATATGTTATTGTTATTTGCAGAGGAATCACATATTCCTAGAAAGTCACACCAAGATGTCAATTCAAAACCTTTAGCAAAGGAAGATAATGTCTTATAAAGTAGCCTAGAAGTACAAGGCCGAGCAAATAAAAGTTTGGTTGGCCAGGAAGACTAGTTGTGGAAGAGACCCCCCAGTTTCTAGAATTGAGAGGAGAATTAATAGAATCAGCCTTCATGGGGAGTTAGGTTGTTTGTTATCATCTTCTGAGGGTCTTGTTTGGGCTAGAAAAATGGCTCAGGATTTACACTCATTGTATGAAAAACAGTTGGCCTAGCTCAAAAAATGTGTACCAGTCCCCTACAGTGAATGTAATCATTGTGTATTGCACACATGCACTAATAAAAGCCAAAGATGTGTGCAATGAGGGTGAAGTAAAGAAAGGATCCACTTGGCTGGGCTGGGGATATAGCTCAATGGAATAAGCAACTGCCTGGCAAGCACAAGGTCCTGAGTTCAATCCCCAGTACCACCAAAAGAAAAAAAAAAAAAAAGAAAAAGAAAGAAAAGATCCACTGCTGTTGCACTATGCCCTACAACACAGACAAAATAAAGTGGAACATTTCTAAGGATCCGACTTGAATAGCAAAGGTCAGAGGCAAGGGTCCTGTTAATAGCATTTGGCAAAAGGTGAAAGAAAGAAAGATGGTGAGCAGATGTTCTCTATTGAGAGTCTGTAAAGGGGAAATTACATTTCAGTAATAGGAATACAGGTTATATTAAAAAGAGAATCTTCCTTCCAATGGACTCCATAAAGCATGGGGCCCAGTTACTAACGGACATTGTTCTTCTCCCATGAAGTATTTAAAAGTTGACCATATATCTGTGTGGTTACAGGGACTTGAATATAAGATTGACAGAAACAACAGTGCAGGTCAGACACGAATGGAGATATTCAAACTCCTTGAAAGACCAACATACCTATATATTTGACATTTATTTCATTATAATGAATTTTATAATTATCATTAAAAATCCACTGAATCCATATACCCTCAAACTTTATACAAACTTTTCTGTACATAATTACTGAAAATAAAAATATCCTTAATGTAATTTACAATCAACATAATCACACAGAATCTATTCATCACCTCAGGTAAACCTATTAAATTCTAATTACTTTGTCTTAATGTGAATTAATGGTGAAAACATTGAGATATCACCAAGTTATATATGCATAACTGAAATTATATATTTAGGTAAAGTGACTAATAGCTACATATACAGATTTAAAATAATATTTTAAGCAAAGTACATTCTGTTAAACTATGTAGAAAATAAAGGAAAAGTAAATACAAAAGAAGTTCTGGAAAGACTGTTAGGAAAGTAATGAGATTTACAGGTTGACTAAAAACACTAGGAAAACCTCCAAAGGATCATTGACATTTGGTCAGTCAATCAGAAGAGACTTGGCAGTTGAACAGGAGAAAATGTGAATCATAAAAGTCTCTCTCATCCATCATACAAAGCATATGAATCAGATGTCTGCTAGTTAGTTCTTCAGCTCAATTCTAAGAGTCAGTTAACCACGTTGTATTTTTGGCTGCACGACCCACCTTAGATTTCCTTTTCTTTCAAATTGTAGTTTGTGTTGCTAACTCATCAACTCGGGGAAGAGTGTAACAGTGCTGCCATCCATTCGCATGGCCATTACTTTGGCCAGTTGCTGTGGCAAAACTGCCATGTCTGTCACCTGCGGCGGAAGTTTTACCTTGCAGCCAAACATTAGGAAGCACAGTAGTGACTGCCATAGCAACAGACTAAACAAACTATCTAAAAGGCAGAGTTAGAAGAAGAGGTAAGCAACTCCAAATCCAGGGAGGTGTGAAAGTGAAAAACTTTCAACTCTGAGTGTACACAGCCTAGTTAATGTCAAACTTATTTTTAAAAGTATATAATTATTTTCCATTAGTATTTTACTAATATTGCTTTGAAGAATTCCCTAAATGGCTCAATGTAAATTTCTAATAAACTGTGAATTCAAAGAATGACTTCAGAATGAGAATTCTTATCCAAACGCTTCCATAAGTTATCCAGATAACTGGAAACTACTCCATTTACTTAAAAATATACCCATTTAGCCTTCCTGTTGAAAGGAAAAATATTAGCAGCACCACATATAAATTAGAAGAAAAAAAGATAAAAGATACCTGTGCAAACTTACTTTTAGTTTTTCTCTTAATTTTTCCATTATAAACTCTGTCTGTCTGTCTGTCTGTCTGTCTGTCTCTCTCTCTCTCACACACACACACACACACACACACACACACAAACACAATCATCATTTGATCTGGGAAAATACCTCCTTTTTAGTTCTTTGACTAAAATAATAATTGCCAATCTCAGCCCACTGGGAGAATCTTTAGTGGTTATCAAAACAAGAGCTATTTATTATCTAGAGTTATTTATCAAGAGTATTTATCACCACTATACAGTGATGAAAATGAATAAACCACTATTTAAAACATCATAGTTAAATCTTAGGAAAATCATGTGAATACAGAGAAGTTGGACTCAAAGTCACATTTGCTATATGATTATAATTATGGTACATTCAAAAGCAATAATAACTAAACTATACTTACTTTAGAAATGTATACATGATGGTAAAACTGTATAGGAAAACAAAGAGCTAAAAGTATAATAAAAATTCATGGTTAAACCTAGAGTAAAATAAGTTATGACCAGGAATGGCCATGTGAGGGCTTAGGTATTAAATTGAAATATATATACCCCAATAAAAATAGGCAAAAGACAAGACTCCTCAGACTCAAGAAAAATGATAAAATTAATTCAAAGTATCTCATAGTACAATTAAAAGACAGAAATTATAAAAGCAATCAAAGAGAAAAAATAGGTGATGTGCAAAGAACATTTCCCACAAAATAACATTTTCAGAGTTCCAAGGAAAATATCAACCAAGGAGAATTCTCTCCTCATCTAAGTTATTGTACAAGCTGATACCACTTCTTACATGTACTAGAATGGCTTCTATCAAAAGACAAACCATAACAAGCATCAGCGGGTGTAATACTTGATATAGTGTGTCAATTTGAGAAGGTTAGAGGCTTCACTAAGTGATTCAGCAGTTCTGTATCCTAGGATGTAGAGGACCTGCTGTAGGGAGCTATTTAAGCTGTAGGATATTGTGATAGTTGATTCGTTGTGTCAACTTGAGAAGTGTGGAAGTTAACTAAGTGACTCAGCAGGGGGGCCAGAGTCCTCACTCTATAAACACCCTGAGTCTATGTAAGACTAGGGCACAGAGAAGGTGTGAGTGCTACCCCCACCCAGCAGTGGGTGGCCTGCATACAATAGAAGAAAGGATAAGAGGTTTGCTCTTCCCCACCCTTCAGCTCTTGCTTTTGATGCCTTCTGCCTTTTGAACTGTTGTCCCTGTGCCATGCCACCCTGCCTTGGAGGAAGCTGATTACAGACTGAAACTCCCACAAACTGTGAGTAAACATTTCTTTCCTTAATTCTGGGCACTGGGAGTCTTGTCCCAGCAATGAAAGAAAAATAACTAAGGCAATGAGAAAGTGAAGAAATCAGACCCCCTCATACACTGTTAATAAGAATGTAAAATGCCACAACCCCTTGGGGAAAAAGTCTCACATTTAAGGCAAGTCTTCAAATGGTTAAACACAGAGTAACCATATGAACATGCTCTTCCACTCCTATATGAATTGAAAACATATGGCCAAACAAAACTTTCCATTCTAATATTTATAATTATAAATTAATAATAATACCTAAGAGATGAACACAGCAAGTATTCAACAACTGATGAAAGTATAAATAGCTATGTGATGTACCTGTATAGCAGAATATTCCTTAGTGTTATGGTTTATATCTGTATGCCCCTCATTGCTTCCTGTGCTCATAAGTGCAGTTCATAGAGTGTGATGCAATTATTCATAGCTAAATATGATGTCAGGAGATGGAGCTTGGTCAAGCGAAGAAGATCCCTGGAGGCCTGACCTGGTAGGAGAGATGTCCCTTCCCAGCTCCTGCTTTCTCTCTCTGCGATGTGCCCACCATGCTGTGAGCAGCTCTCCTCAGCTGTTTCCCTACACCAGGCTGTTTCTTCTTGGGAGCTGGAAGACACTAGACTGCAATGTGAGCCAAAATAAAATAGACCTTCTTTAAATTGTGTGTGTTAGCTATTTGTCCAACCAAAGAAGACGGACACATTCAGCCATAAGAAGAAATGAACTATGGATACATGTGATCATATGGATGAATCTTGAAAATGTTTTGCTAAATGAAAGAAGCCAAAAAACATAAAAGGTCATCAAAGGCATGATTCCACACACATGAAATATTCCAAAGTGGCAAATGTATGCAGATAAAAGTAGCATAGAAGTCAGGGAAGCAGAGAGAGGAAAATAGAAAGCAACTGCTAATGGGTATGGGATATCTTTGGGTGGTTAAAATCTAAAATTAATTGGAGAGAGCTAATGCTTGAACTCTCTGAATATACCAAAACATACTGCATTATGTACTTCAAAGGGATGACATTATGGTGTGTGAATTATATTTCAATAAAACCACTATTAAAAACCATTCAAAATATTGCTTCAAAAGCACTTTCTGCTACTAAGTAGTCAAAGGAAGCATACAGATAATCTCTGACTGAGCATTCTATTCCTAAGTATACAAATCCAAGAATTCTTAGACAATTATGTGATGATATCTCCAAAAATGTTTATCCTAGTATAATATGTAGAGCTAGAAATTTGGCAATATGGGTGGCTGTCATGTTAATTAAAAACGTGTGTGCAAGAATATTCATTTTTACAAAACCACACATAAATAATGATGCAACATTAAATACATTGAAATGGTTGCCTAAAAGGTGAGGAAGAAAACAGAAACACTGAAGATAGGGTCAAAAGAGAATTAATTAGTTTCCACGATATACAACCATCATTTTAGAAGAGTAATAAAATAAGAATGCCAGAGAGTTGAAGAACTGTGATAGCAAATACAGGTTATATTGTGAGTAGATTCGTTGGACACTGATACATCCTAGACATGGGATTCACAAGGACCCTGTGGAATGTGCCAGGACTAGCATAGATACAGACAGTATGTGTCACGGGCTGTATTTATATTTACATTTATGTTTATATTTACAGAAATACTCAGGGTTAAAATTAAGTACATCATTGACAGTCTCTTTAGCCAACCATGAAAGTAACTCTATTAAATAAAATTGGTAATTAAATCTATCTCAAGTTTTCCCATAATGTTATATATTTCTGTTGATTTCACAACCTAGTGCCTTTAATCTATTTACCTCTTTAAATATCTTTATCATATTGTCTTTATTGCTTGCTATAAAGATGCATCTCCACCAACTTGGGCTTTATATGTCTCCCTACCTACCCAAAACTGACACTGAGATTATATTACTCAGTTTTTCTTTTCATTAGCAAATATTATTCAGAGGAAATTCTGGTTTTGCTTTTTTTCCCACACTTTCAGTCATACCATTTTAAAAATATGCTTTAAGAAAAGGCTCTTCCTTACTATGACCTGTTTCATTAGTCAAAATAGCAATCATCAAGTAGTTTTATGAAAAGTGGCATCACTTCCATTAAAACACATAATTTAATTTCTAAGGTATAACATTCTTTTCTCTTGGGATAAACTTCATTTTGTTGCCTTAAATTTTCACTCGTTCCAGCACAGTTTCTCGGTGCACGGAATATGTAGCACAAGTTTAAATTGTTTCCAGACTTCGTGCTATTTTTATGTTAGTCATCTGACCAAATTCTATTCGACATACCCTTTGCTGAGAGACAATTTTCAGACAAACATCTCACCTCCAAGAAGTAAGAAGCAATCACAACTGGCATGTCTGATTTTCAGAGGAAATTCATTTGTTTGACAAGTGTAGATTTGTTGTGAATGAATTGTTTAAAATAAAAGAAACAAGAGTAAGTGAACATATAGAAAGCAATATGCTATTCTGGGGGTCAAACTATGAAGAATAGAAAAGAAGTTCTTCACCAGTGGCCCCAGAATGAATCACCTCTTTTTTAGCATACAATATTTAGGAAAATTACAACTCTTAGTAGCGTGTGTGTGTGTGTGTGTGTGTGTGTGTTTGAGTGTGCACACGTGTGTGTGTGTCAGATTTGGGTGTTAGATTCAGCTTTGCTATTCAGTAGTTGCTTAATTCTGAAAGCCTTTGTAAAATAAGCATATTAAATATGATGATCACTGCATCCCAAAAACTCTGTGATACTCAGAAGCCAAGGTTTGTCCTTACCCTAATGGAATGCAATAAGAGGTTCCATAGGTTTGGTTGACTTTCAACTCCAATACCTAACCATTTTTACAGTAAGGTAGTCTTTGGCTAACCAAAATCTTAAGCCTTTCCAATATTTCTTTCTAGAATGTGGTTAGAAAATAGATGATCACTTTCTTTGGATGGAAAACTTTAATGCCATACTTGAACACAGCTAATAAATCACACCTCATATTTTCTTCTCCAGATTCAACAGCACAAGCTTGTGGCCTTGAATCAAGGCCAGCTGTTTTCTGTAGCTGTTGGTTTCAAGCAGGAGCCTAAAGTGGTATCTTTCTATGGTCTGTTGGCCATTTCAGAACTTTAGAAATGTAATGGTCAATTCACTAGAAAGTAACAAATAACTAAATAAATTTTACAAGAGGACTTCAAGATGGCGACTGGGTAGGCAGCAGAGAGAGAACCTCCTGGAGAAATACCACTCAGACAAAGGAATATAGGAATATAGCAACATGTGAAAGACAGAAGGGAAAGAGGTGGGTATCCTGAACTCAGGAAGGATCTGAAATGGGAATTGAAGCCCTCGGAAAGAATAAGCAAAACGTCTGCTGGAGGAAAGAATCTGAGATCCCCCTGGCGCAGTCGGAGGGAGAGGAGAAAGAGGAAGTCACCGCTCCAAGCACACCCATGGTCCACACCCTTGTTCCAGCATTTGCAGCTTCAGCTTCAGAGGCCCACGCTCACAGAAGCCTCCTGACTCAGCCAGGGGAGAGCGGAGTTCCGAGAGCTGGTCCAGGGCTGGAGAGAGGAGGGTGCAGCCAGGAAAGGAGGCAATGGCGGTCGGTAGCAGTGGTCGAACCCAGTGTGAGAATGAGAGGCTGCGACAGCCACTGGGGCAGAGTCCCCACCCTGTGGCAACCTTCCTAATCAGCGCCTGGAGAGAATCAATGCAACTAATACACAGCCCACCATGCCCAGCTCTGCACCTGCCTCAAGGCGGCGGCCCCCTGCCTCTCAGCTGGGTGAGTGGCTACCGGCAGAGAGCAGCGGGGAACCTCAGCAGGTGAGCCACGGTGGCTCCCAGGGACCCTGGCCAAGGAGCAGATGGGGGACCCAGCACTGCAACGGGAGGGAGATGCAGATGGAAGTGGAGTGCATGGCTCCACACCCTTCTCACTCCAACATCAGGCAGGAAGCACAAGCTGGATTGCTGGAACTCAGCTCCCACCTTGAACTCTCTCTGGGAGCACCTTGAGTCTTGGAGGCTTGAGCAAGCACCACCTGTTCCTGGCAACAATGGGACGAATCCACGGTCTTCAGGACTCACCCCAAACTATTAACGTGAGCACCAAGAGGGTCTCCTTACAGCTTGCACATATGAACCTTGCATGAACCTTGCATAGCAACAAATTAGATGAAAAGCAGCAGACCGGGAGTCTGAAAAACAACAGACCTGAGAAAATCCTCCAACTCTATTCTAGAACAAATCTTTAAACTCAGTTCATAACCTAAACTAACACAGTGAGAATGGGCCAGGGAGATTTTAAGCCCTTATACCAAGCATCATAATTTCATCCAATGCCCAGCTTCAAGGGGTGGGGAACAGTAATACTGGAGATCAGGAGGAGGGAGGAGGAGAAGAAAGGGCCTCTGGCATCGAGGTAATGAGACAGAGCCGAATGGGTCACCAAGGGCACCCCAATGGGAGTGCATGCCGCACAGCTGCTCCGCTGTGGGCCCCATGGCTGCTCTGCTGAGGGCCCTGTGGCTGCTCCGCTATGGGCCCCGTGGCTGCTCCGCTGTGGGCCCCGTGGCTGCTCCACTGAGGGCCCCGCAGCTGCTCCACTGTAGCCCCTGTGGCTGCTCCACTGAGGGCCCTGCGGCTGCTCCACTGTGGGCCCCGTGGCTGCTCCAATGAGGGCCCCACAGCTGCTCTGCTGAGGGCCCCGCAGCTGCTCCGCTCTGGGCCCCGTGGCTGTTCCACTCTGGGCCCTGCAGCTGCTCTGCTGTGGGCCCTGTGGCTGCTCCACTGTGGGCCCCACTGAGGGCGCCCCACCGACTGGACCTGCCCCCATCCATAGCATGGCAACGGGGCGGAGCCAGGTAGTCCGTTGTGAGCATAGGTGCTTTTCCACCTTCGACCATGGCAGTTTGTATACACCCATGTATGCTATAGTATAGTCTGAGGTAGCTATATCTCTTCCCAAGGCGAGAGTCCAGGGGTATAGATAAACCCAGGAATATAGTTATTATCACAGGGAAGATGACTGATTGAGTGGTAGGGCAATGGAGATGAGGGAGGAGAAAAATGAATGTTCAAATGGGCCATCATCTGTGTAACTGAGTAACAGATGTGAAGGTAACATTATGTAGGACAGTATCCAGAGCTAATTCCCTTCTATGTTCTCTATAATTTGTATTTCCTCAATCGTTTCTGTATTAACAGAAGTGAAGATAACTTTATGTTATGCAGCATCCAGTGCTGATTCCCTACTATCTTCTCTATAATTTGGTATTTCCTTCAATGTTTGTGTGTTAACTAGTGTGAAGATGACATTATGTAATACCACATCCAGTGCTAATTCCCTGCTATGTTCTGTATAATTTTGTATTTTCGACATTGTTTATGGCTTGTTCTGGTTCATATGTCTCCATTCTTTTGTCTTTAAAATAAAAAATAAAAAAAAATCAATAGCACAAGATTTCTGTCAAATTTTCATGGTTCAACAATTTAACCATGTAATGGCTTTCCTGTGATCCTACTCCAAGTTCTAGATTTTAACTCTAGAGTTCAAAACCAGCCAAAGAAATTTATGAAGGATCTGAGGACAGCCAAATGTGATTCTCTACCAATTTGGACACATGGATGCATTGCATAGATATTTCAGGAACTAAAGACATCTTTACTCCTTGTACATCACGACCACCAATTTTGTGAAATGATTATAACTTTCTCTTTGCCCAGAATGTCACTGTAAATGACTGGGTGATTCATCCACAAACCAAAAGAAGGCACAAATAACTCTTCTTTGTAACATTCTAAGGAAAGATAGATTTCTAACTATGTAGGTGGAGCAGAACACTGGCTATTTTCTGATCTCTTACAACATCAGAGCAGATATATTTTATGTTTTTGTGTGTGAAGCACCAGATAAATCCAATCGATATGATAAAAGGCATTATGATGACAGAAAAAGTATAGAAAATTTTAAATGTTTGAGATCTCACTCAAAATTTATTGCTTACTACCACTTATTAAGCAATGTGTTATATGTAACTTCACTGGCACTAGTTGTCTCAAATGCAATTATAAATAAGGAGCCACCACCTCACACTTCTTAGAATGGCTAGTATCAAAAATGCAAAGATAACAAATGTTATCAAGGATGTAAAGAAAAAGGAGACTAGATATGTGATTGGTAAGAATATAAAGTAATCCCACCACTAGGGAAAAGAAAAAAATATTTCCCAAAACTTAAAAATAGAATTACTACGTTATCCAGGAATCCCATTATTGGTAAATCCAAAAGAAATGAAATCAGTAGGTTGAAGAAATTCTTGAAGGGCCGGGGACATAGCTCAGCAGCACAGTGCCCGCCTGGTAAGCACAAGGTCCTGAGGTTGATTCCCAGTACCAAAAAAAAAAAGCAGAGATAGCTGAAATCTCATGTTCACTGCAACATTATACATGGTAGCAAAAATATGGAGTTAACATTAAGTGTCCATCATAAGACAAATGAATGAAAAAAATGCACAAGAAGTCTTGTTTTTATAACATGTGTGGACATTTTCCTAAGTGAAATAAGTCAAGTACAGAAAGTGATACTACATAAGCTTGCTTTTATCTATGGAATCTAAAATTTATATATATGCATATATTACATATTATATATATATATATAGTTTCATTTATCAATAAAAATGAGGTTAGTGTGAGATTCTAACCAGATGTAATCAAAGCATAACCCAGATGTACGTTACTCTCGATCAATCCTGGCTGACTCTCAAATAGCAATAATACAAAATTAGACACCTCAAATAGCATTAACACAAAATCCATTTGCACTAAGTATATGATGATTTGGGTATTTTACTGAAAATGTATAGCTGGGAGACGTTGCACATTCCTGTAATCCCACTACTTGGAAGGCTGAGGACTGCCGTGGGTTCAAGGCCAGCCTGAACTGCATAGTGAGACCTTGTCTCAAAAAAAACATATGTACAAGGTCTCAGGGAGTCACATTACAAAGCATTTGCGCTTTCTCTTATTTCATTTATAATTCTTCTCAAACTCTTCCCCAGAGTTTGGCTCATAGTCTTCTAATCTTGAGTTCAGCCCTACCAATGTTCATCTCTTCCTGTTTTTATGCAAAACAAGTAAAACAAAATTTCCTAACAAAATAGTGGGAGAGTAACAATAGTTCATACATTGCATATTGTTGTCTTTAAAGTAGCTACTCAAAAAAAAAATAAAGTAGCTACTCAGCATATAAACTATGGGCATAAAAAATTCTCTAATCAAGGCTGGGGACATAGCTCAGTGGAATAAGTGCTTGCCTAACAAGTGCAAGGTCCTGAGTTGAATCCCCAGTACTGCAAAAAAAAAAAAAAAAAAAAAAAACATTCTCTAATCCATATTAGTGCAAACCTTCCATTTCAATAAACTAGGAGACACTAGTAGTACAACTAACCTGCATTTTTGAGAAATAACCCGGGCTCACCCGTGTAAATGTCATAACATCTTCCTGGTATGAGAAAGTGAAAGAGTACATAAGGTCTCAAACGTACAATAGATATTATGAGCTGGGAAGAAAGTTGTTCAAAAGGAAAAAGGAACTGGGATGGGGAAAGAGGAAAGGAAAGGAAAGGGAAAGGAAAGGAAAGGGAAGGGAAGGGAAGGGAAGGGAAGGGAAGGGAAGGGAAGGGAAGGGAAGGGAAGGAAAGGAAAGGAAAGGAAAGGAAAGGAAAGGAAAGGAAAGGAAAGGAAAGGAAAGGAAAGGAAAGGAAAGGAAAGGAAAGGAAAGGAAAGGAAAGGCTCACCTCTCTTCTGTCCGATCCACTCACAA
Organism: Dinomys branickii; assembly: GCA_004027595.1. NCBI lineage: Eukaryota > Metazoa > Chordata > Mammalia > Rodentia > Dinomyidae > Dinomys > Dinomys branickii. The sequence goes on along the minus strand of PVLD010013586.1, from coordinate 35,019 downwards.
CCTTGTCTGTCCTTTCTTTTGTTACATAGCCGGTTCGACCCACACACTGCCTCTGCTTAAAAATCACCAGCCTTCCCCTAGCAAAGTGTTCAATGAAATATAGGAAGCGCTGGAGAATTATAGGTAACATTATTTCTTCTAGTACAAAAGCAAAGAGGCTTTTTGATAAGGTATTTGATGAATCTTACTTTCTGCAATTCCACCCCACTGCCAACTGCACCACAGGGAGTTTCTAATACCAGTAATCAACAATAATAAATAGTGAGTCATAGTATTTTAATTCTACTGTTACTTCTATTTTCTAACTTTACAATTCATGATATTGCCTATTTTTAGTGTACATCATCAAACTATGCAGTAATAAAGACCACAACCAAACGCATCAATACTCCAGAGCAAAATCTGTGAGCAGTGGTTAAGCATATTTTGATTTTTTGAGCATTTTCATAATTTTAACTTGGCCCAATTCATGTATTTTCTTCATTCATAATATTTCAGTGTTTGCTCTATTAAATGAATCATTTTGAGAAAAATGACCCCAAAGTAGAGATGCTCTTTTAAGTTTTTAATTCTTCTGGCTATGATAAATCAAGTACTGGCCAAGCAACAGTGAATCCAGATAATTAACAAGAAAATAATTTTTGAATTACATATTTTCCTATCATAGGGATACCTATTTTGGCATAGAGGTTTTTAAATTGTTTAACATTTGGTTCCACAGCTGCATAATTTTAAATGTTAGCAAAACATTTTATTAGGATGAAATTATTCTCATGAAAGGAAAGTATTGCTTTCTAAATCTCCAGAGCACACTTTTCTAATGTTCCTTTTTAACATATTTTTTCAGAATATTACTTATATAGTAAATTAATGCATATATAGTAATTGAAATTTAATATCACCTTAATTATAGTATTTTTCAAATAAAAGTAAATGATTTCTTTTGAAGTATAAAGCTTTTGAATTAATGCAAATGTGCATAATTTGGAGGCAAATTTCATGGATTACCAATAATTTGTTTTGTATTTGAAGCCTTCTCTCAAAACAACTAATCCATTAACTGAAAATACACAAGAATGTTTTGTTTCTATATACCAATACTCTTCTTTTTTTAACAAGCCAACATGATACATCTGTTGATTTGGTGTTTGTGTTAGGCAGAACATTATGAAACTGTCAATTTATAGGCAGTCTCATATAGTTCAAACTAACAATTATCTTTCCACCCCAGAAATAAGTATTCACACATTCTCTTTTTCTATCAGTTACTTATAATGCTACTAGGGAATAGTGGTAATCTGTCTCACATACTGCAACACTAACTGCTCATGATTGCAAATTTTTATCTTAACAAAAGCCAACTTTTATATTTTTTTCTCCATATTAGGCAGTCTGAGGGCAGAGTTGGGATTCAATACGTGTTGAGACTTTTATTCACTGAGTGCAATGACCACCACAAGCTATTTACGGGATCAGATGTCCGGTGAGATATCTTACCCCTGCCTCTTACTCATGGTAAATTGCCCCTTACGTGGTTAAGGACATAGAAACATCTGGGGATTGTTTTCCTGGTTTTATGAATGACATCAGAGTTCTGAAGGACTACTAAATGTATCCTGGCCTTCTCCCATTAACGCTTACCACACTGCACACAATTACTGCCTGATGGCCCCATTCAGATTCCCTTAGGAGTTCCTCACATATGACTCATACTCCACAAGTTTGACTCAAGACTCTACCATGTTAAAAGTGTACTTAAACCAAAGTCGGTCTACTTCCTTACTGCTGCCAGAAAATAGAATCAAAATTTACATTTAAAACATATTTTAAAATACAAGATGTTTTTCCTGTGCAATAGTATATTGTCTTCTTTCACACCATATAATAGTTTTCAAAATGATTGAGTTTTCATTTGATTTATATAGTGTCTATTACTTGAACTTCCTGTTTAGTTGACACTAATAATACCTAAAACTCAGGTTTTATACTTATTAGTATTTTCTAAAACTGTCATACCCCCATGAATGCTCGTTATTAAGTTTACATTGATTTTTGAAGTAAAATAGGTGTGAATTTGAACCTCAGCTTTGCCATATACCATCTATGAAACTTTACAGACATTATGTTGCCCCACTAACTCTGTTATTTTTCATTTGTAAAAACAATAAAGGTTATACAAGGGTAGACATGAAACTGAGTGACAAATATAAAATACATAATTTAATGACTGATCTATATTTACTAAAGATTAAAGTATTACCTACCAGTACTTACTAACATTATTTACCCAGTAAACCGGAACAAGAACCCTTATAGTCCTGGATCTTTTAGTTATCTAAAGGCCATCTGTATAGGTAAACAAGTACATCACAATGGTCTTAACATGACTGCAAAATTTATTGAAGCTTATCATGGAAGGTAGGGGAATAAAGCAAGCAAGATCAAGCATGGCTTATTTAGCTACAGAACAGACTGAAATCTCAACACTAGGTTATTACCCGTGAGCTCAGATCAGTTGTCACAAATCCTTACTCTTTCTACATTCCTTACAATCAAAGCATCACAGACCTTACAAAGACCAGTTAGCCATTTTTCCTAGACTTCAGTTTGTGGGGTTTAGAGGATTTTCAGCCCATATTTTGGGAAGACATTAGAGCTCAGAAAAAAAGAAGAGCCTTGCTAGCCATAAAGTACACACAGCTTCTATGGAAACATAATATATTTCAAAATAAAGCCAAAGTGTATTAAACCATATTGTCACCAATGTCCAAATACTCATAGATCCAATACCTTATTCCTCATAATTCATTTTAACTATTCTAAAAGAACAGCCACTTTCCAGTGTCTCTACATAACCCTTATTCACATACAGTAGGCAAAACAGCGGTGATCCACCAGTCTCCACTGGCAATATTTGAATATAATTTTGGTATTCAGGGACTTCACTTTCCTGGAAGAAAAAAATCAGAATCTATATAGTTTCCAACATGGATGGAGATACTAAGAGGTTCAATAATGTCTCCACAACTTTACCTTTATTGCTAAAAATAAGGCATTTTCTTAAAGAAAGTAAATAGCCCCATTCCCAAAATGCCGTAGTAGACACCTGAGAGGAGTTCAGACAAGAACAAGGACAGCCCAGTGTGTGTGGGCAGTACCAAACAGACACCAGAATAGGACCAGAATAGACACCTGTGGTTAGCAGGAGGCACTGCACCAATCCAAGAGACATTAATCAGTTTATCAAAAATGGTCAATAGAAAAAAAAAAAAAAAAAAGAGCCATGCCAAAGATGAGTTCATTGAGTCTGTCTGGGCCAAAGTAGCATATCCTAGAGAAATAGAAGACTGGGCTCTCATTCTTTGAGATTCAGAAAAGAAAATATCCATTACTGAGAATAACCTATGAGAGTATAGAGAAGTGAAGCCCTACAGAGCACAGAACCTAAAATGACACTCGCATCAAAGTAGACTTCATAATGGATGCAACTAAAGACCATACTCATAAGTGAAACGAATCAGACCCACATGTATAAACATTGTATTTTCTTCCTAGTGAAGAAACTGAAAAAGTAAATAATGTCTGAAAGGTACAATAGATATTGTGAAAGGGAAGCAAACTGATCACAGGAAAGAACTGGGGTGAGAGAAAGCAGAAAAGAAAGAAAGAACAGAAAAAAATATATATACACAAGATAGCTAAGATAATTGTACTACTAATTTCTACTGGTTTATTGAAAGGAATAATTAATACTTAACTTCTTTAAAAAGAGTTTTGATCAGTGTTTCATGCCTATGTCTGATAACCTGAACAACTACTTTGAAGATAACAATATGCAATATCATAACCATTGTTGGTTTCCTATCATTTTGTTTTGATATTTGGTACCATTTTTATTATTTTTTATCTTATTTTTTATTCTCTTTAAAATAAAAAAAAGTAGATTTCATACTCAGAGCAAAGAGGAAGTATTTGAGAGGCCCTGAAGCCAGCCAGTAAATCTCGGTTTGACATTTTTTATAGGGTTGGAGAGACTCAAGTGAGAGAACACCAAAAGAGAGGGTAGGACCTTGACCCTACAGAACCATGCCTCAGTAAACGCTAACTCCTGGGGAAGAGCACAAAAGCTGCTAGATTTATAGCTAGGCCAACGTTGGACAGAATTGACCTTAAATATTTTCTCAATGAATTCTTTGCTTCCAATTCAAGCTATCTTTTGCATATTATAACCCGACAGTCAAAAATTTCCTATGAATATATTTAATCAGGAATTACAACGCAAATGGCTTCCTTAAGAAAGGGAAGAAATCGGACCCAGAAAGAAAATATATCTGACTTTTGGTGCTGCCACAATATAAAGATTGCATGTATTTGTGTGCATAAATAGTTGAATTTAAACTAAGTTTCTGGTAAATAAATACAAAGCAACTTTAGGCAAGTTCACTTTTAAAAGGATAGGGGCTGCTTCATCCTACTAAGCTTGAAAATACTACACACATTCTCTATTCTTCACACAAATATTTTAAAATATATATCATGTCTTGCTTATTTCTTACATTTTGCAAAATAATCAGGGAATATGCAATAAGAATTTATGTATACAGGTCTCAGTGATAAGACATAAAAGCAAAAAGCAAGCCTATAATTTGTTTCAGAGGATTTTCCTAATTGATTATAATGCCAAAAGGAGCATCTTCAGACAATGTTGTTTCAATCGTTTCTGTATTTACCATAAGAGAGTGCAAATATTCTATATTCAGGCAAATATTGTGACATATTTTTATGTATACAAGTTAAATATCCCTAGGCTCATAGCTTAAGAGACTTCTATAAATCTTAAAGATAAGACCCAAGCATACAATGTCTCAACAAGAATATAAGTCTCAATCAAGGAGAGGCAAATAATTCACACTGAATCTATCTGCAGCTCCCCACACTTAAAAAAACCCCACAGGATCACAATTTATTATTCAATTTCAATGCTATTACCCAATTTCAATGCTATTTAATGAGAACACTATTTTTCTGTTGTAATCCATAAAAGTAAATTTAAAACACTATGTATCAGAGTACTGTGTAATATATTTTCATACTTTAGAATAAATTTGAATATTTATGTTTTGTTTTGTTTTATTGAGACAGGGTTTGACTCTGCAGTCTAGCCTTGAATTCATGATCCTCCTACCTCAGTCTCCCTAGTGCTGGGGTTAGAGATATGAGCCAGCATGCCTATCTGAATATTTCTCTCTTGAACTTTAACAAAAACACTATGAGGATGGATATTATCATTTTCATTTTACAAATAAAACCAAGAAGTGCACGTTAATCAATAAAACGCTGACATATAACCAGTAAGTGGCAGAGATGGCCAAGATGCCTAAATAAAATGGGCCTGACAGCCCAAGCAGCTCATCATAAGCAATAAGAGTTAAAGAAGCTTAGATGTAAGCATCAAACCACTGACCTCAAAACGCTACATGGTTATGAATAACTAGGAGAGAATGACAGTTGTGTGGCCTGCTGAGTATAAAATTGAAATGAATGGAGCTGCTTATATGGGTTTTTTAAATTTTTTAAGTTTAGTGACTATTTAATAGACAGTGTCTGAAAACATCAGACTCCAAATAGTAACTGAAACAGGATTTTCAAAAAAGCCATTGCCATCCACGTCTTTCTTTGCTCCTTGAGGCAAACAAGCTCAATCCCACATTAACATTTCCATTAAGAACTAACTACATCCTGTGACCCAAATGGCTCCTGCTGAGATTATCTCTAGAAGTAACACCTTCATCTGTCTGCTGAAATTACTTCATTCCAAACATATTTACTGACTATTTACCATGTACAGGACTTTTCTAAGGCTATGTAACATTGTACAAAATGAAGTGCTTGATCTTTTGAGACTTCTAAGTGCATCAGTGAAAAGAGACTAATAATTTGTAAGCACCTATCAAAGGATGAAGGCCAAAGAAGGGGCAGAAGGGCTCTCTGGTGAGGTGGTCTGGGCAGAGACTGAAGGAGGTGGAGGAACCAGGCAGGCATATGGGCAACAAGAACATTGTAAACAGAGTAACAGGAACTAACTGCAAAGGCACTGTTACGGGAACATGCTTGGCACACGAAAATGAAGATCCTTCTCTCTTCAGGCCGTAAGCCAACGGGACAAAGTTGAGTAAGTAATGGGCACAAATGGGAGCCAGTGGACTGGTGACCCGGAAGAAATTTATGTGACAAAGGTCCATATCTTGCAGAAAGATAAAAATGGAGTCATATGGGAGAAGCACAGAATCACAGCAGGTCACAGAGTCCTGATTGCAGTCAAGGCACAAATTGTTGACCCCGGTGAGAGGTGTCCCCGTCGTTCTAAGCCGTGTTCTTATTCCCATCGCCTCTGCTCACCTCCAGGCCAACTTCAGGAAGCTCCAGAATGTGCACTGCTCCCCGCCACCTTTTCCTCCACCAAAGGGAAGTCCCTGTGTTGGAAGTTATCATTAGATACCTACATCCGAAGTCCAGGGACAATGACTTATGCAAAAAGTGTGTTTTCCTAATGATCAAGCTTAGAAGTTAGCAATCTTGTGCTGCTTCAGGAACCACATGGTGTCATCAACCTCTTCTGTTACTTCAGGGTCACAAGAAGATAATTCCATATCCAGGACCCCACCCCGAGAAAGGCAAATTTCCAAAAGTTCCCCAGTAAAATGTACACAAAATAAATTTTCATTTTTCTCCTCAGTGGTCTTATTTGCATTAGTCCCAAAGAATCTGGAAGCTCATTGCTCAATAAAAAGGAATTCAGAGCACTGAGGAACTATAACACAAGCAGCTATCACTCAGAAGTCAAGAAAGGGCAAAAACCCCAGATTCTAGTTAATCAGCCCATGCCAATGGTGGATAAAGCATCCTTCGCCCTCCCCCCAATCTATGTACAACAGAGACAGGAATCAGGACCCTACTCTACAAAGCACTTTAACATTGTTATTATTAATAATCAAAACATGAAAGTATAATAAAAATTAAATTAAACTGATGACATGTAATTCTCATGTCTTTACACCAGCTCTTTACTCATATTTGGAAATATACCGCATAAGAGAATGCATTTCAAATATTTAAAATGATTCTCAGTGCCTAGAAAGATATTGCAAAGATAAAATACTATTATCCATTTCAAAAGAAGCAAAATTATATGAAACAAATATAAAAGTTATAAATAACAGTCATTAATGCCCTTTCTGCAGGGTCCTGCTGCACATTCTTGCTTGATGCAGCCACTTATTGCCCACATTTGCCTTGCAGTGTGAAGTAACAAAACTGTGAGCACAATAAGGACACATACAGAGAAGCTCGCAGAAATCATATATACTAACGCTAAAAAGTTCGTACGCCAGAATATGAAATGATGAGCCTATTTCTAACTTTAGTATATGTAAATAAAATGTCTAAATGTATTTACTTCTGGCGCAATGCGTGTACATGTTTCATTGCACCCTTCACTTACATGTCTATCTACACAGATGCCTGAATTGATTCTCTCTAGGTCACTGATTCTGCTCTTTGAGAGCAATACTGAGTACAAAGAGAGTTTAGTCCATGTGGGCAGGACCCAAGTAAACTGTTAGGCTCAATAGAACTTGTGTGTCATTGGATATTTGAACATTTGGAAAAGATCTAAATTCTAAAATAAAATGAAAAATATTTATTATATGTCCTATAACAACACATCATATTTTCCATTAAAATCAAATTCTAGAGCAACAATGACTACAGTTTTGAGTGTTATTATATCATTAGGGAGACATGGTTTTTTACATACCAGAGTATAAACTTCCAGCTTCTTACATTTTAAAATATAAGCAAGATTTAAGGGCTACTTATTCATTTTAAAAATGCATAAATTTGCCTCCTGTATTAACAAAATAGTTAAGTATTTTAAACAAAAAGAAAATTAAAAATCATGTTCATTTAAGGAAACACAGCATCAGCTGAGTAAACACTGTTGACTCATTTGATCATAAAGAAGAAGGAAAGACTAAAAGTAAGAAGGAAAAAATAAAAAGAGAATAGAGCAGAGAAGGAATGATGAGGTGGAGGATGGAAAATTTTAAGAAAAAGGAAAAGATTCACCTGTAGAACTCTTGAAAAGGCAAATGTGAGACCCATTCAAGTTTTGTGGCTCTTCTAACACCCCATCACTCCAGTCTGATTATAAGACAAATAACACACAAATACTAGTTCAAATATTCTATAAGATACCTAACTATCATTCCTTAATAGTACCTAGATCATTAGCAACAAGGAAAATCTCAGAGTCTCTCACTATGAAAAAGCTCCAGAAGAGACACGCTAAGTACACGTAACGTGGTACCCTGAATGAGAACTGGAACAGAAAAATATGCTAGGTGAAAACGAAGGAATGCTCAAAAAAGCATGGACCTTTCTTTTTTTTTTAATTTTTCTATTTTTTTTTTTTTTTTGGCGGTACTGGGGATCAAACTCAGGACCGTGCACTTGCTAGGCAGGTGCTTATTTCACTGAGCTATATTCCCAGCCCACAGGTTTTTCTTTAAATCAATGTATCTCATAAATCACCAAGTTTACTTAAGACAACATAGTACTTGTTTCAAATAACCACCTCTGCAGTTTTTTTTTTTTTTCTTTTGGCAGTACTGGGGATTGAACTCAGGACTTTAAACTTGCCAGGCAGGCACTTGTTCCACTGAGCTATAACCCCAGCCACATGGACCTTTCTTAACAGTGCAACAATACGGTATTAGTTTCTCCATTATGGCAAATATGCCATGCTAATGTAAGACACTAGTAATAGAGCAAAGTAAGTGTGGAATACATTATCTCTACAAACTTTTGTCAGTAAAATAGAATCATTCTGAAGTTTATTTTTGAAAATAAAGGTCTGGAAAAAAAAAAAGAAAATAAAGGTCTGGAATTCACTCTATAGCAACTTTTAAAAATGCCACAGGAATCTATAGTCTGTCTATAATTTGAACCAGATTAATCATTAATCTAAAAAAAGGTACAAAAAGTGCATGCTGTGAAGCAGCGTGCCGCTTAGTCTAAAAAGTTAGGACATCAAAGATGAAGCCGGTGAAACCCTGCCAGTTCCCTCAGCCTCCAGTCAGCATTTCCTCAACAGGTTCCCCTTTTCACAACTGGAAGAGTAAAATAGTGCGATACTTAACACAGGAAATGTATGGATCACCATCCTGATAGCCTTCGTGTTAAATCTGAACACTGGCAGTTGTGCACACTTGTAAGAGTGAAGCAGAACCACAGTTTCTACCTCCGGGTTCAGACATATCTGGCTGACTCACCGCTTACTACTCACTGCTTCTGTTTCTGTGGAATAATTTAAACCTTGTGATTTTCTTTCCTAGTTTTAAAATAGGCTTGGTAATGCACCTTGTGACGTAGGTTCATTGTGTGATTTACAGGAAAGAATGCATGGAAGTCATTTCATACATAACATCGCACATAGTTAGCTCTTGAAAATATTTACCAGGGTTTTAAATTTCTGCGAAAACCTTTTCAACAGTGGTCATTAGAGCTATTTACAAACCGTCCTGGTTCCATCTCCTTCCATTCCAGGTACCGGGTTAATTTTCCTTTGTGTTAATTTTGTGGTTGGGTAGGGAGCGTAACTTCTGGTCAAATGAATGAAAGTGGTACATGTCACTTCTGAAGCTACAGGAGAGTCTGGGAACCATGCCTGCCAAGAAGACAGGTGGTCATTCTGTCATCCACAGTCCCTGAGTAACACCAGTGACACCAGTGAGCAAGACCCACAAGGAAAATAGGGTAAGAAGTAAACCTTTCAGATACTCAGCCCCTGAGATGTGATGAGCATAACCTAGCCTTTCTTTTCTGACGTATTGAGTTCTCAATATTAAAAATAAACTCTAATAGCAGAGAATTCAAGTGACTATGCCACAGTGAAACAGGCTTTTATACAAACCTGGCGCTATTGACAGAAGAGCTAAAAATCCTAACAAGGTGCAGCTCAAGTGCAAAGGGTAACAAGAAGTTACCAATCTCACATAAAAGTATCAGGGTTACTCAAATACTGTGAAAGAAAAATTTCTTAGAATTTTATTGCTACTGCAGTTTTCTCACCCCTAGGAATTTATCAAACTTAATTTGATAGCCACAATTTGTTTTAAATAAAATTGAATAATTATTTAGAAAAAGAAAATCTCTATTCTATTTTCAATATTTTAATGTTCCTAATCAATAGCCCCTCTTTCATTTAATGTAACAGCCAAATATCGCCAGTTCTTGGAAACCAAAGGAATGACCAGTATATAGATCATGCCTGGATAGTGAGAACTTTTTGAGGTGGTTTATTTTGGGGGAAAGAGTAACCCTGTTGTCTTTTTTCTTTTATTATCTCTCTTCTTTTATAATATTCACATAGATACCACTGACTCAGCCTTTTCCCCTGTTTACTATTATGTAAGGAGATGTATATGTATACATGTGTGTAGGAAAGACTGAGAGGCAGAGAGAAAGGCTCGGACAGAGACTCAGAAAGAGTCCTCAGGAAGGCATATCTTTTAAAGAGGGAAAAAAATAAAACCATGGAGCAAGACACAGTGAACCTCTCCACTGGGTGCTGTCCTCAATGTGAGCTGCTGTCTTCTGAGATACGCCTCTAGGACAAAACTGTGTTTCCTTATTGCCAGACCATATCCCAAGGCTGGAAAAGTCACAACTTTGTTTTACCTAATAAAGCCCTAGACCCATAAATACCTAGACACAGGTTATCATTTCAGAACCACCTCCCCCCGAGCAAGTCAAGACAATGTGAAAATGCTCCTTAAATTTTTACTACTAATAACCAGCATCCATAGGGCAATTTTTTCATCTGAACCATTTCATTTGTTGCTCACAAAAATCTCATAGTATAGGAAATGTTAACTTTATATTATAGAGAGAAAAAATTGGAAGTTGAGATGAAATAACTTCTCTCCAGAAGGTCACATACCACAACTACCACAGCAGGACTAGCAAGGTCCTGAGTCATGTCCTCCTTCTCCTCCCACCAGCAACTCTGGTTCTGATCAAGAACGATGTCAAAGACATAGTTTCTGAGTTCCTGGGAAAGTGGAATGTTAAAGTAAAAGGGAGCAGATTCTCTAAAGATTTGTGTCCCTGAGGAAATGCCTTTGATAAAATAGAATGTTCTTCGGAGCTTAATTTCTGCCTTCTACATTCTTGCTTCCTTTTTCTGTTATGAATTATAACCAGAGAATCTCTCCACAAAGTAAATGAGTGATCAGCTGAGACTTGAACACTTCAGGACTGTGCCCATCTCCTCAGGTTACCCTACTGAACACTCTCAAATCCCACTTGGCATGTTTCTGACACTACCTTATCTCACTGGCGGCCAATTATGCAATTTTACTTTGAAAGTAAGTGTGTGGATTCTTTGGTTGTCTTAAGGGTGCTTCCAGACCAGCTCATACATGGTAAGAACAAATGACTAAAGACAAAAGAAAGCACCAGATGGCATGGGCAGTTCAGACTGCACCATTTGGCATCACATTTAGTAAATTATAGCTGGGCAGCTTATAGTTATATGCTAACTGTCCATTTTCCACTGGTTCTTCTGCCAAAGACCAGCTCACCAGTGCCGTGTTAAAAATGCTCAAATCTTACATTTCCAATTTGAAACTATAGTTCTTATATATTTCTAGTTTTTCAGTGGGAGAACATGAAAATTACTTTTGAGTAGTAAACGAAGATGAAGAAATAACTTACAGTGAATGGAAAATGTTAGGAAAGTGAGGGCTAGACAATTCTATGAGTCACTGCTGAGATAGCTAAGAGGATAGGGATTCCAGTCCACTCATTAAAGTGTGGGTTGAAATGTTGCTTTATTTTTCAAGTATTTCCATGGGAGGCACTTGGAGAGAAAAACAGAAGCTAGTCGTACTCGCCTACAGCCAGAAATGGCCTGTCCTGATAGCAGTGAGAAGCTGTCATGACCAGAAGACACTCCACAGCACAGACGAAGTTTACAGTATTTAATGATTTTTAGGAGATTTTATGAAATTACTTCAAAATTGAGCTGAATCATACCGAGAATTATTCTAAGAGAGCAAATATAGCTTTTAAACTATTTTTGATTCACTTCTGGGCTCATAAGCAACACATGGAGCTAGTTTTGCTTAAAATTGAAAACCTTAGAATGTCTCTTTCTAGCAAGGGAGAAAAACATTCAAAGACAAGAAATAATTTTATATTGACAATTTTCTTTGTTCTTTCAAAAAAAGTAGCAAAATAAACCTAAGAAGGAACACTTGCCTCATAGATATTAATTCAGAATAATACCAAAATACCCATTATTTGCCTCCTGGGGAAAAGTGCTTTATCCTTTTGAGACCATCGGCCCAGATTAGAGAAATGTGACCTGCAACCCTGAGAGCTTATGCTGTTCAAGGAACAGAGAGTAAATACTAGTTCTGTCCCTGATTAGCCTGGAGTTTCATGACATCTGAAAATGAGAGAAAAGTAGTAACTAATGCTAGTAGTATTTTAAAAACTGTGTAATGACTCTATGCTGATGCCTTGTTAAATAACAGGATTTAGAACCATAGAGAGAACAAAAAGTCATTCTAATTAATCCTCCAAATATATCTAAAAAGGCCATATTCTATTAGCCCGACCAAAAAAATACGTAAAATCCTATTTTTGGTACTTCCAACATCTGTTGTACTCATGGTTTATAAGTTAAACAGGAAATCGACTAACTTGATTTTTATCTATGTGAGTATTAAGTGTAATGTTTACCTAATAATTTTTCAAATATCTCCGACATATAAAATCCTGCTTTATTTCACCCTTTATTGGCTCAGACTATTCAGAGTTTGCCAAAAATGTGTATTACATATGTGCAAGAGACAAAAAGCAAAAGCACGCGGGAATTCAACAGATGGCAGGAACAGAGGAAAAAAGATGAGCAAAGGAAGCGCGCCCCCTGCTGTTTATGAAGTGAACAGAGATCCTGCAAGATCTGAAAACGAATTTTAAAGGGGCCGGGGACAGGGTGCCTCCCTTTAATTTCCTGGATCTTGATCCCAGCGTGTTGTAACAAGCTTACGGCCGTGCATACATAACGAAAGCTTTTGCAGGCAAGTCTAGTCTTCGTCTTTCTCCTCTGCACATTATGAATGTGTGAGCTTGTCTATCTCATACTTAATCTCTTAAGCACCTGAAGGTAAATGGTGATGTGTGTTCCTAAATATGATTGTGTACTTATGAAAAAGCATTACATGTAATATCAAGCAGTCGATTAGGTGACTGCCTGGAGGTAAAACAAAAAGAACGTATGGAACATCTCTATTACTTCCACCATTAACCCCATTTCACATAGAAGAGCCTCAGTAAGCTGACAGGAGCTCCAGCACTTGCTGCCTATCACCCTGATTGTTTCAATATCATTCTATGAACTAACAAATACTTTTTCCATTAGTCAGTATGGCCATGTTATACATTGATGGTTCAGTTATAATTAGTAAGTAGTGTAATATAGTCACAATGGCCATGGACTCTGAACCTAAACTAAGCGGCTTTGAATCTTGCCTGTGCTGCGCTGCATGAGCTTGGGGTGAGTATTCAGAGTTTAGGTTGCTATTTGCTATGCACTTCATTTGGATTGCATTTATAGTCATCTTACTAGATTGCACACGATACATATGTGATGGACTGTGTCTGACACAAGTGACGACAAGAATCCATATTATGTACGTTATCATTCCTTTCCTTTAGTATACTGCTTATTCCCATCATGCTTTATGTGGAACAAAAATTTAAACTGAAATAAGCAAAACAGACCAGAGGAACCTGTAACAGTCAAGAGATGTGTACCTACAGGAAGAAAGTAACAATTCTTTCCTGACATTGACAAACGTAGTCTTAAAGAAAATAAGAGATATATACCATATTTAAAAATATGAAGAATATTATAATGATATAGCATGGATATAAACATTTTTATTCAAAACATAACAGTTAACTCTTTAAATCCAAAGAAAACTGATTAGCTTACCTAACTAAAAATAATCCAGATATATCAGTATCTCAAGCTCTGGCTACAATGTAATTCCAAATCTAAAAGCATAGGCATCTTTCCCCAAAATCCTCACACTTTTTAAGATTCCTTGTAACTGGATCAACTTAGGTCACTGCTCCACCATCCTTGACAAAAAAGATAGAATGCACTGATCAATAACTTCCTTGAAAACCCATAGGCCTCCAAGGACAGTCAGATGAGACTGGGATAGGAAAGAAACATTTTAAGACACATAAAATGTATAGATCTATCAAATTTAATTGGCTGGTAAGTGGAATACAATCAAAATTTCAAATGTTTTGGTGGGATTTTATAGCATAATCACTAAGAATACTAGAAAAATACTCATACAAAATAAGCTAACTAGAGAGGAAAAACAAGAGTGTATTGGGAATGGCAATTGATCTGTTATATAAAAAATAGAGCTATGATAGTTAAAACAGTGTAGAACACATACAAAAGCACACAGATAAATCAATCCATAAATAGGAAAATTTAATAACCACTTAGATTTTAGATCTTCCACTCTGACTTCAGGTCATTATAATAATGTGTATAGAGTTAAATTCAAGAAATAAACCCCTTAACATTGACATTTAATAAGCAAATGTGATTTATTTCAACTGAGAAGGACTTCCTTCACATAAAGACGATAGAAAAAAATTAAAAGCTTATTAAATATGACTACTTACAGAAAACAAATAAGAATACTTTTGATCTAAGATAAAGTTTACAATGAAACTAAAAAGCAAACAATGTTCCAAGAAAAATAAGTGTCCTAAATTTAATAAGAATTACAAATCAGAAATTCTAGGAATTTAACCAATTAAAAGTCTAAAAAGGTACATGAAAATTGATAAATAACAGACATAGTTCATAAAAGAAAAATATGAATAATTAGAAACATGAATAACTTCACTAGCAATCAAAGAAATAAATATTGAAGCAATGAAGTACATCTTTTGCCATGAAAGAATAAAAATTAAAATTAAAATATATAATAATATTAGTGTAAAATAAGAAAGCATTCTCAAATACACATGGCAGAATTGTGTCTTGATTAGGTTTCCTGCAGACAAAAGAATTCACAGTCTATATCTCAATTATATTTTAACCCTTTCACATAAGCATTTGCATTTTAAGAATCCATCCTAAAAACAGAAAAAAGTACACATAAAAATATTTGCTATACCATTATCAAATAGAATACACAAAATGTCCTATATTATGGGAAATGTCAAATAAATTAAGGTTATGTCTGTATACTCCAAATGAAGCAAAAGCTAAGTGCACATATAAAGAATATGTAAATGTGTGAAAAATTCAAAAAAGTTGACAAAAGGTATACTGTACAAAGTATATGGATGTTACTCTCATTGAAGAAAATTACAAAAATAAATGAGTGGAATGTAGATGTTTTTATTTTGTTATAAAAATTTCTACGTTTCTTTCCTTAAATATATAATCAAAAGCACTATCATCCATTAGAAAAACTATTATTTGCAGTTAGAGTATTTGATTTATTTGCAAAATAAACAATCCTTTTGTAAATAAAATACAAACACATGGAAATTAAACAACATGTTCCTGAACAACCAATGAGTTGATGAATTAAAATAGAAATCAAAACCCATCTCAAGAAAAATGCAAAATGGAAACATAATATATCACAATTTATGAAATGTAGCAAAGGCAGCTCTAAGAGAGAAATCTGGAATTCAAGCAATCTGACTCTGAGAGTGTTCAGAACCATTTTTTTAAAAAATACACTAAGCTCACAGTCAAAAGAAAGGAATAATGAATATCAGAGAAGAAATAAATGAAACTGAGACTAGAAGAAAATTGGGGGGAATAGCAACAAAACTTTGGGTTCTTAAAAGATAAATGAAGTCGACAAATCTTTAGCTGGACTAAGAAAAACAGAAGATTCAAATAAATAAAACTGTAAATGAAAGAGGAGACATTGCAACTAACACCACAAAAATAAAAGAAGACTATCAAAGACTACTTATGAATAATTACACATCAATAACATAGATGATCTAGAATAAATGGATACATTCTGAGATATATGTAACCTACCAAGGCTGAACTATGAAAATAATAGAAAATCTGAGATAATCAATAGTCAGTAAGGAGACTGAATTGGTTGTAAAAATATTCACATCAAGGAAAATTTCACAATTTGCGAGTTTCACTGATAAATTCTACCACATACTTAAGGAAAGAACTAACACCAATCATTTCAAGCTTTCCTAAATGGCAGGGCTTCTCAAAAAATGTTAGCAAACTATGTGTAACATAGTGTATTAAAAGGATCACGGACCATATCTAGTGGCATTTCATCCCAGGATGCAAGAGAATTGTTGCATCTGAAAATGAATAACTTTGATAAAGACATCCACAGAGTAAGGACAAAACCATATCTCAATAAACTCACAAGAAGCACTTGACAAAATTCGGTAACCATTCATGATTCACAAAGAAGGAAATGCTATCCTTTACAACATAGCTGAGACTGGAAAACATTATGCTAGGTGAAATAAACCGGACACCTAATGACATGATATCACTTGTATGCAGAATCTAAAACACATTGATGTCATACAAGTAGAGGGATCACAACATGTGGTAATGAATTCCCTACAGATATCGAGATAGTTGTACAACGTTGATTCAGTAATATAGCTGTGTAGACTCTAAAATTGAGACAGTTAAACTGTATCACCCCTAAGTTGTATATTTAAATAAGAGATTAACCAATAAAATTTAACGGACAGATAAATGGGTAGAGTATACATAGATTAAAGATAAAAGTCTAGAAAATGATAGCAAGAAAGAGGTGTCAAGGTTGAGTTTCATATTTGTGACTTGTGCAAATAGATGAGAGATTGGGCCATTTACCACACAGGCAAGGATGTGTGAACTAAGAGAGTTAGAGTTCAACCTGCGTTTGTTGAGTGCGAAGTGATTTTAAGATCTCCACTTATAGGTATCAAATATGCATTTAGATATTGGTATGCAATGGAGAGATCCGGGCAGGACAAATAAATGTGGGATTCCATCTCACAACTGAAACTACGGTATTTGTAGAGACAAGATGATTCTAGATCACAGGGCAGAGTCTAAAGTGGAAGGAACCTATATGGTAATTAAAATTCAAGGATGAAACCATTTTATAAAAGAATCCTTCGAAGGAAAACCAAGGATGTTGTGTCACGGCAGCCAAAGGAACGTTTACTGAGAGGGACAAGGCCCAGCAATGCAGAATGCTGCTTGAGTGACCAAACAAGCTGAAGACAAAATACACACTGAGTTTGGCAACTTAGAGATAAATGGAGCAAGAGAAGTTTGAAGTGGAGTTTTTAGAACGACAACCAGGGCTGGGGATATAGCTCAGTGGAATAAGCACTTGCCTAGCAAGCGCAGTGTCCTGAGTTCGATCCCCAGTACCGCAAAAAAAAAAAAAAAAAAAAAAAAAAAAAATAGAACGACAACCAGACTGGAGAGTAAATTGAGGAGTGAATTCATCACAATAGAATAAACTGCACATGTGCACAGCTCCTTTCAGGAAGTTTCCCTACCAGAGAGAGAACAAAAGATTTGAGAAATATTGCTGCTACCCATAAACACACACACACGCTATTGTACACAGAGTATCTTAGCTACTGTTTGGAAGGAGTTAGTTAGATATAACAAATAGTTGAGTGGTGTAAAAACAGTAGGCATAAGAAAATATCTCTGCATATAGGAAAGGACATCTTGTGGAATTAGGGAATCCATCCGAAATGTACAAAATCTTAAATAATGACTTTGTTCTGTAGGTTCTAAAATATTGGGCTTCATTCCTGGTTAATGTAGTAAGTAAAATGTTTTTCAAAAATTTCTATGCTTCTCTTACGTTCACAAATTATAACAGTATATTACATTATTATATATCCAATGAAAATTTCAGAATATTTAATGAGTACAATTAAGAAATCTCATTTTTTAAGAATGTTATAGCGATTCATCTAAATCCCGGGGATTGACTGCATAAATCACCAAGAGCATGTTTACTTTCTGTATTTTGGATAAAGATGGTCTTCTCTTTTAAAAGATTTAAACAAATGCAAGTGTCCCCGTAGATAGCTTTATATTCACTCAAAACCAATTAAAGATTTAAATTTTGCTGCCGGTTTCTAGCTCAGTGCAGGAGCTATGTAATAATCTTAACTACATCCTGGCAGGAAATAGAAAATCAGTTTACTCATTCTATTCCACATGCTATTTCAACCATTGATTAATTCTCACAGTCGCCTAGAAGTGAAATGATAAACTCCCCACCAAAGTTGTGAAATTCATTCTCATTTTCTCAGTTTTAGTCCCTTATATTTGAAATTGATGATTTCATTCCTGGAATCTCCACAACTTTATTATGACATTTGATTACATTTTCACATAAAGTTAATCATGGATAAACTCTCCATGATTAAAGTTACACTTGTTTCAAAAGTACTTCTGACATGCTATAAAATGTGGCTTGTTAGCCATATTTTTTAAAAAAACTCATTGGGAAATTTTCATTCCAAGGACAAGGTCATTTCTCTTCATTAATGCTTGAATTTTTCTGTCTGGGTAAATTTTATTCTCATTCTGTATGACTTAAATTTTTCTGTCAATTCTGTGTGAGCATTTATTTATGCTTCTTGGTTTAGAAAGAGACTTCGCTATGGTCTATGTTGGTTTGTTCAAATTATTGAATTATGCTGAAAATTTATTAAAATAGTGGCCTTGGTGTATTTCTCATGAAAATTTGGGAAAATTTATTTTCTAAAGGTTATAAAAATAAGAGTACACTTTCAATGAGTCCATGTACCATTATTATTACATACCACCTCAGAATGAAATCATTTTAAGGAATGACTTCAGGTTCTATGAAATGGAAATTTTGTACTTCTCTTAATATCAAAACAATAGTATACCCCAAGGCAAGAAAATTCACTAAGTGATATGACTTATAGGAACTAGGGAACCAAGTACAACAACTTGCTATATACTATGTGTTGTCTATACTCATTGGTAATTTACTTTAGGGTGAGAAAAAATATACTGAGGAAAATGGTCCAGGATTGATCATTCCTTTAGATAAAATTTATCAGAGAGCTAAACTGCACTGCAGAAGATATTGTCAGTATCCACCCTCATACCTGACATTGACCATTCTACAGCATGTTGGCAAACAGCTTCCAAAGCTTAAGAAATTTATCTGAACTGCTTACACTGTCCAGGAGTCAGAAAAGAAATGTTTGAGAATTACAGCCACTGGAGAGGATCTCTCAGCCAATGGCTAGTGGAGTTAATGTGTAAGTGTTCAAGGCAACTCTTTCCTTGGGTGAGATAAGTACACAGCATGACACCCAGAATTTCCCAACAGAATGGGTTATGTATTACTCAGACCCTAAAAGAGTAAAATTTCCATAAGGGATTGTAATGCAGCCTGCCTCACCTCTTCTGCCCAGAGGTTTTCTTGTTTTTGTTTTGTTTTGTTTTTGCTATTCTAGGTCTCTTCTGGGTCCAAATGAATTTTAGGAATATTTCCTCTAGTTCTAGGAGCTATGCTAATGGTATTTTGATTGGGATTGCATTAAACACGTATAGCAATTTTGGGAGTATGGCCATTTTGACTGTTGGTTCTTCCTACCCGTAAGCAACAGATATCTTTGCATTTTCTGTTAAACTCTTCAATCTCCTTTCTCAGGGTACTATAATTTTCAGTGTATAGATCTTTTACTTCCTAAGCCTTTAATTTTTGGATGCTACTGTGAAAGATGGTTTCCCTAATTTCTCCCAGTGTTTTTGTTGTTTCTGTACAGGAATGTTGATTTTGTATCCACCTACACTGGTCAATTTGGTAATTAAATCTACAAATCTTTTGGTGGAGTTTAGGAGTCTTCTATGAGAGTATCATGTCATTTGCAAACAATAATAATTTAACTTCTTCCTTTCCTATCCTTATTCCTTCTATTTTTTCTTGCCTAATTGCTTTGGCTAATGTTTCCAGAACTATATTGAATAGGAGTGGTGAGAGTGGACATCCTTGTCTTGTTCCTGATTTTAGAGTGAAAGCTTTCAGTTTTTTACCATTTACTATGATGTTGGCTGTTGATTTGTTATAGATGCTTTTATCAGATTGATATAAAGACCATCTATTCCAATCTTCTGTAGGGTTTTTATCATGAATGGATGTTGGACTTTACTGAATGCTTTTTCTGCATCTATTGAGATTATCGTGTGAATTTTGTTTTTGGCTCTGTTGATATGGTGTACTATATTTATTGATTTGCACATGTGGAACCATCCCTGAATCCCTGGGATGAATCCTGCTTGGCCACGGTGTATCACCTCCTTGATGATTTCCATCTCACTCCAGAAAGAATAGCTATCGACAAGATATCAACCAGTAACAGTGCTGGAGGAGCTGTGGGGAAAAAGGGACCCTTCACTTTTGGTGGGAGTGTAGACTGGTGCAACCACTGTGAAAATAAGTGCAGAGATTCCTCAAAAACCTAGGCTTGAGGACCCATGTGACACAGGTATTCCCCTTCTGCATATCTTCCAAGAAGAATTTAAAACATCACATTGCAGCCATATATGCACAACCATGTTTATAATAGCACAGTTTGTAATAGCTAAATCTTGGAAATAACCCAAATGCCATCAATGGAGGAATGGACCAAAAAGATGAGGTTTTTTTTATACAATGTAGTATTACTCAGCCATAAAGAAGGATAGACTTGAGACATTCCTAGGATGCATCTTGAGACCACACTCATAAATGAAATAAATTGGACATACGTGTAAACATCACATTGTCTTCCTGGTGTGAGAAACTGAAGAGTAAATAAGGACCAAAATGTACAATAGATATTGTGAAATAGGAAGAAATTGTTCAAAGGAAAGAGGAACTAGTGAGGGGGAAGGAGGAAAGGAAGGCAGGGAAAGGTGGAAAAAATTTTTAAAGGATAAAACGGAAACACAGCTTTGTTAAATAGGGAAAGGAAGAGGAGTTGAAGGGAGGGGAGGGCATTGGGGAAAAAAGAAGAATCAAAATATATCATATACAGGTACAAATTCCCTAGGATGAGTATGATCTTTATGTGTATTTAAATTGTACCAATTAATTTAAAATTTAATTTCAGAGTTTAAAAAATTCATAGGACAAATCTATTTAATTTAAAGTCTAAGAATTTAAAATTTAATTTATAATTTAAAAAAACTTCAACCCATAATTTAAAATTCTAAAAAATCCACAGGGCATACCTATGGAAAATCTGTAAGGTTTGCCCCCGTTTGAAATTTTAATATTTCTTATTTCAGGTCCTGGCAACCTTTACAATGGAACAATAATAAAGAGGGGGGATTGAAATACAAGAACAATAGTGCCAGAAGTTGTGATCGTTCACTGAGTAGAATATTGTACCATATCTTTGTAGAGTTGTGGGAAATTTAGAAAATGAATAGTCAAATAATTTGGGAAGTAATAATAGCTTTAAAAATTTAATGCTTCTCATACAACATTCACAGAGGTAAATTCTATACATGAATAGCCTAATTTATTCACTTCCAAAAACTCATGGGACTGTCATTATGAATGTTTTCATTTTTCAGAGAAGAAAAATAGTAAAGCCCAGAAAGTCAACTCATCTGAGTTCATGTTGCTGGAATGGAGGAACTGGGACTTAGACCCAAGTGTGTTAAGCCCCATGTATTGTATACATCCATACAGTGAAGTCAGCTGAATCAAACTAAATTAAATAGTTTACTTCAGGATCGTGGGAACCTTTACTACGTGATCTTGAACTCAGAATCTGCAAAAGGATAAGCAGAATTATTTCTGAGATGTACTTGGCCATGATAACACTTTCATGTGGAGTATCTTGAAGGAACAATATTTAATATTCACTGGACTGTACTTCACAGGGGCCTCCTTGAGCGCTGTGCTTTTACAATAGTGGGGACCAGAAGCCAAGGAGCATAGGCTGATCAATGCATACTACGTGATATAAGTAGGAGGAAGAGGTTCTGCTGTGCTATAAGCAATAAGAACGCACTGCACATTTTGAAAAGCTAGAAGAGGCTTTAAGAGTTTTCACCATAAAGAAATGACAACTCATTGAGGAGGTCCACACATTTAACCTAATTTAAGCATTATGCAGTATATGCATGTATCAAAACATCACATGGTATTCACTCATGTGGGCAATTCTATATTTTGATGTATGAGTTTAAAATCAATTTTTAAAATTATCTTTTAAAGTACTTGCATAATTTACCTAGAATCATTTTCTTATATCTTGCAAAGCAACAGTAGTTTATTCCATTATATTCTGCAAGTCTCAACAAATAAACCTCAGAAATTTCCCTATGGGCTTACCTCCAAGAAAATATCAATATGTAAGAGAGTTGACCTCACAGTTGTGTCAAATATCAATCCCCAAAGACATGAATACAAGTTAATTAATAAATGAATTATATTAGATTATAGTACCTCCTAGTATCCAAATCACATTTAATAGCTTAATATGACATAGAATCTTTGAGCGATCTAATCAAAGAATCAATTAGGACAGTACGTGCTACTATAAGAAAAAAGTTACATGCTATTATAAGAATAAAACAAGACAGGAACACTGGGTAAGTGAAAATTTTGGAAAAGGAACTTGGCAGCAAACATGGATGGGAAATTTTGCATCCTGTAGTTAACTGTACAGGGGAAGCAGCAGCAGCATTTGGCAAAGTATTGGATTTATAGCACAGAGAATGAGGCCAAGACATCAGGGTACTGGATTTGTAAAGAGGGCGTGCAGTGAGCATGCAGTTCCATCTACAAAGTTCCACTGTGTCACAAATATCATGTATGAAAATGTGGGGCTTATTTTATTTCTTTTTTTAAATTTTATTTTTAGAGATAAAAGAACCAAAACATATTAACAAACACATAGGCAGAAATGAAACAACATAAAAACAATACAGAATTTCAGACAAGAGAAAAAAATTAACAATGGTTTCTGTATTACATACTGTTATCTTCATACTGGTTACTCAGATAAACAAATACAGACATGTGAGAATGATCAAACAATTAAATATCCTTTCAAGAAAGCAATAGAAATTAACGCTACAGCTATCCCGGCCATGCAGTGTATCTGTGTGTGTATATATGTATATATGTTTATCTCTCTTTCCTTTCCCCTTTCCCTCATCCCAGTTGCTCTTTCCTAGTTCAGCAGCTTCTTTCCCTTTCACAGTATATATTGTACCCTTCAAATTTTATTTACTCTTTCATGTTCTTATAGTAGGAAGAAATATAATGTTTACACATGTGAGTCTGATTTATTTCATTTATAAGTACAGTCCCTAGCAGCAACCATTTACCTATAAAAGCCTCGAGTTTCTCTTTCTTTATAGCTGAGTAATATTCCATTATATAAAAATACCACAGCTTTTTTATCCATTCCTCAGTTGATGGGCGTTTGGGCTGTTTGCATGATTTAGCTATGACAAATTGTGCTGTTATAAGCATGAGTGCATATATACCATTGTAGTGTGATGTTTTTAGTTCTTCTGAAAAAATACCCAGGAGGGGAATGGGACCTCTCATTCTGTTTTACTGAGGAATCTCCACACTGATTTCCACAGTGGTTTCACCAGTCTACACCCCCACCAGCAGTGGAGAAGGGCTCCTTTTTCCCCACAGCCCCTCCAGCATTTGTCGTGGGTTGATTTCTTGATGAGAGCCACTCTTTCTGGGGTGAGGTGAAATCTCAGTGTTGTTTTAATTTGCATCTCTTGAATGACCAGTGATGTTGAACATTTTTTCCTGTATTTATTTGCCATTTGTATTTCATACTGAATGGACTTTATTTCTACTTAATTAAGTTTTTGATTCTGAGGTCCCAAGTTGCCAACTGTAAAAACATAATTTCATTGCTTTTTAGTAAACTCAGTCCAACTGAGTGATTTTTAGTGACTTCCACTTGGAATGCAATTGTATTCTCCTTGTGCCCTTCTCCCTCTCGCTGGGGCTCAGGCTGACCCCCAGGATTCATGTATAATTTACCCATAGTGTTCTTCAGGTATCACTGACACCATCGTCACTTTCCCTCGGGCTTCCTCTGAAGATGCTCAGTCATGACAGTCTCAGATGTCAGATGCCCACAGATCCCTGGCCTTCCCACATTATTGAAATAATCCCTACTCTCCTATTCCCACACGCTTTCCTCACAGGCACAGGAAAGACTTGGTTGTTCTCTTGTGTGCTGCTGGGCCCTGGAGAAAATGTAGAGATGAACGCAGTTCTTCAGACTCGCCCCTTCTATTTCTGGAGGGCTGTTACCTCATGACCAGGAGGGACAGCAGGGCTCTTCTGTTCTCATATCTCTGAAACCTAGAGGGCAGTGAGAACTAAGTTCAGTGCACATCCTAGTTCCCTTTCTTTACCTCTAAAATCCTTGTCCCCCACAATGATATTTCATACCAAAGGATGCTACAGATGGGCAGCAAATTCAGAGTTCATCTGTAGGTGACATTGCCACTCAAATCATCTCTTTATGCCTGAATTTGCAGCTTAGGAAAATTTGACATGCTTGTTTGTTGCCCATTTTTTAAAATATTGCCTTCCTTCTCCTTGGGCAAAAAGGTGACCTCATGTTTCATTCTGTGAACAGTTGAGAATGGGCTAGAATCCAGCTCAGAAAGCACATCAGTATTATCCCATGTCATTCTGCCATGCAGGCTTGCCCAAGATGCTAAAGGAGCTTGGTAAATGGAAGTATATATTTTAAAAGACATCAAGATATATTGTAATCATGAGAAAAATTATAATCTTTCCCAAGACAGAAAAGCAAAATGGAAACAGAGAAACATGTGATGAAGAGAACATCCCAATAGAAGACAGACGTATCCACTACAAGAAAAATAATAAAACTCTTAGGAAAGTAGATGTACAAAAGTGACAAAGAATCAGAAAAATTGGTAATAACGTTCTTAATAAATAATAAGCGCTTCATGTGCGTTCTCATTAAACGTTCTCCAGCTAGTTGAGGTGGTCATTTTACAAATGGCAAAACAGTACAAAGAGCTTAAGTATCGTTCCCAAGGTCACCAGCTTGAGTGGTTTGTAAGGTCTAAAATCCATCTCTAAAAAAAAAAAATTAACTGAAATCAATCATCTACACTCACTTAAAACTATTCCTCTTAAAAAGTAATCTCATAATATCTCAAACTTGGCTTTAGTTTATTAAATTACAGTGGACAAAAGCATAGAAATGAAAGAGAAGCATTCTTAGAAGAATTTAAATAATTTTTGTTGAACTAATTTCCTTTAATTTTCAATGTGTTTCACAACAAAAGAAACCTCTGGCAGTAGCTCAGGACTAGCTCTTGCCACAGCAGAACACGTTGATTACCTTAAATATAGAGTTTTATCCTGGATTTTTGTTTGGAGCTATATTTGAGAGATGTAATAGGTAGATGTGTATTTGGCCTGGGAGGTTTTCAAACCCCTTTATTTAAATGTCCCTGGATTGAGATGAGGTTTGTATTCCATCCTGATTCATGTAACCTGATGATAATTTCCAGAGGAGACAATTTTGCTATGCGTTGAGCATGTAAGATGACTCTGTCACACCAAATGTAGGAAAAATATCTTTAAAACATATGGCAAACGTCTGTAGTTTTAACACAAAGTGGGACCCTCTTAAGTAATAATGTAGAATGCCGTTGCTTAAAAGCAGGTGTCTGGGACCCGCTGAGCAGCTCCAATTTCTCCGCCAGGCTGGGTGCTTTGCCATCTGCATGCCTTTGGAACCATTAAGCAGACTGATATCCCAGATGTGTGCATTTCAATACTGACTCACAGAGGTTCAGCTCCATACCCCATAACTCACAACTTGTCCTTCGATGAAGAGAAATCAAGATGCATTTTGTATGTTTTCTTTTAAATGTTCTTACATAAGTGTAACTCCATATAAAATCACAACCAGCAAAACAAAATGCTCCTTATGTCACTGGTTGTAACTAAATGCTCAAAGTTTTGAAATTACTACTTTTTTCAGAAGCTGAAGCAGAGAAGGCTCCTTAGCTCACGTTTCTCCTTTATTATTTATCCACTGCGTTTGCCAAACCCATAAAAGACATTTTCTCCATATGAATGCCACAACAGTTTAAAACAAGTGGAATTTAAACATGATATCATGTAGTTTTTCAATCTCTGCTTTTAATAATGCTTTGTCAAAGCTTTTTCCCATTCCTTAATGCTGTTTGGTAGATTCCATAATTTCCTAGTCATTTTGGTTATTAAAATTCAGAACAATGTAAAGTTTCAATTTTAAATTCCATTTCCAGCCTAACTGTGAGAACAGCCTAAAATGGCTGTGGGCTGGGGAGCATTCTGTGTGTCTTTGCTATTCCTCACCCTTTGTACACTTTCTCTTCCAGGCCTAGCCCTTTCTTTTGTTTTTTGTTTTTTTGTTGTTGTTGTTTCTTTTTTGTACCAAGAATCAAACTCAGGGCCTTGTACTTGCCAAGAGGCGCTTGTGCCCCTGAGCTTTATCCCTGACCCTGAGGCCTACCCCTTTCCAAGTGTTGGATCAAAGTAGATACAAAAGAGAGAGAAACGTGAGTGGCTCTTTGTTTAACTGACTACTATCGTATCCTCTATGCTGGTTTTCTCCGCTTTTCCGGCTGCTCCCTGCTGCCCTGTGCATGACAGCCATCCACACTGAGATTCTTGTGGGACTGTATGAGCTCTTGGAAAAGTCCTGAAGAATTCCCTTACAGCAGAGTTTTGGGAAGGTAGATTACACTCCAGATCAACTTGATTCTGTAACCCCAATTCTCACCTTTCCCTCCCAGAAAATCTACTGCCTCCTCCTCCTACTGAGTTCTCCCTGCCCAACAAGCTGTTTACTCTCCTTGCCTTTCAGGGTATGCGGCTGATCACCTCTTTCCCCACCAGAGAGCTGGAGTGCACGCCATCTTCATCCTACCAGTTGCCTCTCATTATGTTCTTTTCTGTTGAAATGGGTCTAAAGGACAGCCAGCACATTTGGGGCTAAACAGACACCCAGTCCAGAAGCACATGCCAACCTGGTTCTCCCCTAGCTCTTATGCAAGACTCTTTTGGAAGCCCTCCTACTCCCAGTCTGACTCTATTCTTTCCATGGGAAGGCAAAGGGATACATCTAATACAGTCATTGCACTCACGGTGCTTCTCATCCCTGTCTCCCCAGCCTAGGTGTTTTATACTGAAAGTGGCACGGAGGTGGCTGATACAGAATGGTTCCTACAATTACTACCTCTGAAAGAAATGTTAATAATTGTGTATGTGAGACACTGCACTGAAAAATAAAACATTTGTATTGACAGCAAATGTGGAAAAATAAAATAACTGTATTTGGGGCAACAAGAAAAGAAGGATGAAATTATTCCCACATTTTTCAGTTAGTCTTGGGAGTAGAATCCCAGATAATAAGGCAGATAACACTCTTCTAGATTTTCCAATTTATTGGAATATAAATTTTAAAATTGATCCTCATGATCTTCTGGATTTCAGTAGTGCTGATTTTCCTATCTCTTTGTTCACCTCTGGTTCTATCAATTTTATTAATATCTTTTCAAACAACTAACCCTTTGCTTCATTGATTCTTTATGCTATCCTTTTCATCTCTACTTCATTAATTTCTTTTTTATAGGGTGTTCTTTTCACTTTTATTTAAATAAGTACAGTACTTGTATTACTACATAGCCTGACCAGATCTCATTTAAGGTGTGTGTATTTGAATTTTTAGGTGTGCAGTTCTACTTTTTTAATTTCAACATCAATCTTTGTTATTTCTGTCCTTCCTCTGGTTTTAGAAATAGCTTGTTCTTAATTTTTCTAAAGCTTAAAATGCACCACACATTATTTATTTGAAGTCTCTCTCATTTTCTTGTCTGGATATTGTATTTATTTGTGAAAGTGGTGTATTGAAGTCACCCACTATTATTAAGCCAGTCCTTTTACTGTGAAGAGTATTTGTTTCACAAAATTGGGTACCCTGATGTGCAGTACACATATATTTATAATTACTATATCTTCTTGGAGGATCATTCTCTTTATCAATACATAGTGTCCTTTGTCTCTTCTGACTAATTTGTTTGAGTTCTGCTTTGTTGGATACGAGTATAGATATTCTTCGTTGCTTTCAGATTTCATTCCCAAGAAATGTCTTTTTCCATCCTTTTACTTTAAATCTGTTTATGTCTTTGTCAGTGATGTGTATTTCTTGCAAGCAGCAAATGGTTGGATCTTATTTTTAATCAATCAACAAGTCAATGTCTTTTTTGGAGAATTAAGACAACATACACTCAGGGTTATTCCTAGAAGATATATACCAATAGCTGCCATTTTGTGATTTTTCTGCTTTTGATTCTTTCTTAATGTCATTTTCTTTTCTACTCTTCCTCTTATATATGAACTGTTCCCTTAAGTATTTTCTGTAATGCTGGGTTGATGATCACTAACTCTTTCAGTTTCTTTTTATCTTGGAAGGCCATTATTTGTCCTTTGATTCTGAAAGCCACCTTTGCAGGATATAGTGTTCAAAATTGGCAATTTTTTTAATTTTAAAGACGAATGTACACATATAAATCAGAATAACACAAAAACAGTACAGGAAATACAAAATTATAGAGAAGATAGTAGGGAATTAGTACTGGATGCTGTATTATATAATGTTATCTTGACATTAGTTCACACAAAAACAATAAAGGAAATACCAAATTATAGAGAAGATAGTAGGGAATTAGCACTGGATGCTGTATTACATGTTGTCTTCACATTTGTTGCTCAGTTATACAGATGATGGCTCGTTCAGTTAATAAATTTTCTCCACCCTCATCTCCATTGTTCTACCACCCAATCAGTCATCTTCCCTCTGATAATAACTGTACTTTTGGGTTTATTTATTCCCTTCTCACCTTGGGAAGAGACATAGCTGCTTCAAATTATGCTGTAACATATATGGGTGTATACAAATTGCTATGGCAGGATGTGGAAAAGTACCTATGCTCAAAGACAGTAGATAGGCAGGAAACCAGGTTCACTATGGTTAAACCCCCACTGATAAGCCCTCAAGGCCATCAGAGATCCAGTTGAGTGGGTGGGGTTATCCAGCGAACCACCAGATTTCCTCTCAATATATCATGTCCAGAGGTCCAGTCGAGTCCTCAGAGTCGCCCAAGCAGACCGCCAGGCTCTGCACCAGCAAGGCTCTGCCAGGGGCCTGGTCGAGTCCATGGGGTCACCCCCAGCAGACTGCCTGGCTCCACCCCATCATGGCACTGCTGGGGGCTGGGTGGAGTCCATGAGGTTGCCCCCAGTGGACCACCTGGTTCTGCCTAATTGCTGCACTGCCTGAGGCCCCATCCAGGTCTTCAGGGTTCTCATGTAGCCTGGAGGGAGCCCCCTCCCACCTCAGACTACTGAACTCCCTGTCAAGGGCCCCAGGGTCCCCTTATAGGCCACTAGTGTCTCCCTGCAGGCCACCTATGACTCTTTGGAGGCTGTCCCCACCCAGCAAGAGAGCCAGGTCTGCACCCTAGTTCCAGATCTTTGCCTGCTCCCACCTCCCAATCTCCAGTGTTGCCATTCCCCGCCCCTTGCAGCTGGGCATTGGATGCACTTATGATGCTGGGCACAAGGGCATGAGGTATCCCCCACCTGTGCTCACTGTGGCATTCCAGGGTGTGTACTAAGTTTAGTTATTAGTTCTAGAAGAGAATTGCAAGATTTTCTCGGGTCTGCTGTGTAGAATATGTTGTCTCTTGGACTCCCAGACTGCCGCTTTTTGTGTAATTTGTTGCTATGGGTTCATACAAGGTTCATATCTGCAAGCAGTATGGAGACCCTCTTGGTGCTCACATTAGTAGTATAGGGTGAGTCCTGAAGCCCGTAGATTAAGCCTGTTGCTGTCAGGGACATGTGTTGAGTGCTTGGGCCACCAAGACTCAAGGTTCAGAGAGAGAGTTCAGGGTGGGAGCTGAAGCCCAGTAACTCAGCTTGTGCTTCCTGCTTGGTGTTGGAGTGAGAAGGGTGTGGGTCTCTATGGTCCACCTCCATCTGCAGCTCTGTCTTACCTTTGTCCTCCAGCTCGTATTTGTTCTTTGGCTGGATCCCTAGGAATTGCTGTGGCCCTGGGGTTGCTGCGGATGCTCTCTGCTGCTCTCTCTGGTAGTTGCTCACACAGTGGAGAGGCAGGAGACCACAGCCTCAGGGCAGGTGTAGAGCTGGGTGTAGTGGGCTGTGTACTGGTTGCTTTGACTCCACCTTGCCTCCAGGCACTGATTAGAAAGATTGCTGCAGGGTGGGGAGTCCGTTTTAGTGGCTGTTGTAGCTTCTCATCCTCACACTGGATTTGACAACACCTCCTGACTGCCATTGCCTCTTTTCC
Organism: Dinomys branickii; assembly: GCA_004027595.1. Classification (NCBI taxonomy): domain Eukaryota; kingdom Metazoa; phylum Chordata; class Mammalia; order Rodentia; family Dinomyidae; genus Dinomys; species Dinomys branickii. The sequence goes on along the minus strand of PVLD010013586.1, from coordinate 4,452 downwards.
TGGCTGTGCTTTCTCCTCTCTGGTTCTGGACCAGCTATTGGAACTCTGTTCTCCCCTGGCTGAGTCAGAAGGCTACCGTGAGCATGGGTCTCCAAAGCTGAAGCTGTGAGTGCCGGAATGAGGGTGCAGGCCAAGGGTGTGTTTGGAGTGGTGACTCCCTCCTGCTCTGCCTCCTCTTTCCTCCAGAACAGGTCTTGTTTGGTCTTTCTGAGGGCTTCAATTCTCATTTTAGATCCTTCCTGGGTTCAGGGTACACATTTCTCTCCTTCATGTCTTTCTCATGTTGCTATATTCCAGTGTCTGGGTGGCAATCCTCCAGGAGGATATTTCTCTGCTGCTTACCTGGTCGCCACCTTCCTGGAAGTCCATCAATTATTTTTTAAGGATTGAAATACATTGTTCTACAGCCTACTGGACCTTAGTTTTCTGAGAAAATTGCTATTATCAGATGAGTTTAGAATCAATTTGTTGTTTTCTTTTGCATTTTCAATATTATTTTCTGTTCCTTAGTCTTTTTTATTGACAGAATTATTTGGATATTTCATTCTCAAAATATCTTTGAATAATTATAATATTTACTTATTGATTATTAATTAAGCTATTGATTTTTTCTTTTTTAAGTTTTATGGAAAAAAATTTAAAAATTCATAAAAGATAGGATAACAATAATTAACACATTGCATATTGTTATCTTTAAAGTAATAACTCAGAGTATAAGATATGTGCATAAAAATTTCTCCAACTGATATCAGCACAGACTTCCTTTTTGATGAACAGAGACACTAATAGTATAATTGACGCATTTTTCCCCTTTCCCTTCCATCCTTTTCCCTTTCTCCCAGTCTAGTTCTTTTCCTTTTGAACAATTTCTACCCATTTTCCAACAGCTATTGTATATTTTAGACCTTATTTATTCTTTTAGTTTCTCACACCAGGGAGATAATATTTACACATGTGAATTTGTTCTGTACTCTTGACATTTAATTATAATATGATGTGGGGAGATTATTTGGTCATATTTGTTTGGGGTTCTAGTACCTCCTGTACCTGGGTGTACATATCTTTCCCATGATTTGGGAAGTTTTCTGCTATTATTTTACCAAATAGATTTTTTATGACTTTCATCTCTGTTTTGGTATACTCTTCAAATTCAAAATTTTTTTAATTTGATCTTTTAATCCTGTCCCAGAGGTCTTTGTTCTTGATTTTTTTTTCTTTATGTACTGTCTGAAATAATGGTTTATCTACCTTATCTTCAATCCCACAAATTCTGCCTACTGCTTCATCTAATCTATTGCTAAGGCTTTCTGTTGAATTTTTATTTGATGTATTGAGTTTTTCACTTCCATGTTTTCAGGAGTTTTTTGTTCAGAATATTTATCTCTTTATCAAATTATTCTTTCATATCGAGCACTCTTATTTCTTCATTTGTTTGTATCTTTTGTGTTCATGGGTCCTTTTTAAAGTCACTCATTTCAATCATTACTTGTCTGGTATTTCATCCATTCTTATATCATGGGAGTCAGTTGCTATGAAGTACTAAGTTTAGGAAGAGTCAAGTTGTGCATCCTAGGAAGCCACAGAAGGTGAAGGGAGCAATTCACTACTGTATTCTGCCCTGGAGAAGTGGCCATGAAGTGATCTGTCAGTGTCCCTCTCAAATGCACATTATTCCCAAGCACAGCACTTCACTTCTAGTTGCTGAGAGCACAACCACCTCCACTCGTCTCTCCTTTGCCACGATAGCCTGTGCTCCCTGCCACTCAGACTTCCTAGCAAGCTCCTATTCAACACTGTTCCTGCCAGGAATTTCTCACATGGCCTTCTCCCACTCAGAAAATGCACCAGGGTATCCATGGTAGTGCCTAATTGTGATTGCCTGAGCCTCTCAATCCCAATTAGAAGACATTAGTCCCTAATAATATAACCTGTTTTAAAATAGCCTCTGATTATAGCCCTCTGAGAACTTCCAGGATAATGAAAGGGATTTTTCTCTAATGTCAGGTTGTTGTGTGGGTGAAATAACTTACAGACAAATTCTCAAGATGGGAAAAAGTTTCTATGGACCCTGATTTTTGCCTAGAGATAGGGTACTGCCCCTCATGTCTTATTAGGGGATAATATTAAGAGCGTGGACTGCTTACTTTGTGCTTCTGTCACCAGACACCCTGTCATTGGCCAACAAGCCAGGGTTAAATTTTAAAATTGCACCATACTATGGAGAAAAAGGAACCTTCTCCGCTGTTGGTGGAAGTATAGACTGGACAAGCACTGTGGAAATCAGTATAGAAATTTCTCAAAAAACTGGGATTGGAGGTCCCATTCAACCCAGCTATTTCCATGCTAGATATCTTCCCAGAAGTCATCATACTACAGTGATATGTCTGTACCCATGTTTATAGCAGCACAATTTGTAATAGCTAAATCTTAGGAACAACCCAGATGTCCATCAACAAAAGAATGCATAAAAAGATGTGGTTTTTCTTGTAATGGAGACTTATATAGGTAAATGGACGCAACTCGAGAACATACTCATAGTGAAGTAAATCAGACCCATATATATAAGCATTATATTGTCTCACTAGTGTGAAAAAATGAACAAGTAAATAAGATCCAAAATGTACAATAGATATTGTGAATTGGGAAGAAACTATTCCAAAGAAAAGGCAAACTGATGAGGAAAAGGAAAATGAAGAAAGGAAAAAATATATGTATGTACAAGTTAGTTAAGATTGTTACACAGCTAGTTTCCCTGGTTCATTAAACAGTTTTGTGCTAATATTGTGCAAACTAGATATCTTGCCTACATCTTCTACTCTGAATTACTACAAGGAAGACAGCAATACACAGTGCATCAAGTACTGAAGCTGTCCTAATAGCTTGTTTTGAAACTTGGTTTCACTGTATTATTTATCTCTTCTTTTAAAAGGAAGGAAAAGCTGGGACTGGGGAAAGGAGAAAAGAAGGAGAGAAAAGAAATATATACACACACACAAGATAACTGTCATCAGTCTTGCACACCCATATCTGGTGATCTGAGAAACGACTCTGAAGATGACAATATGTAGTATAACAACTACCGCTAATTTCTTATCACTTTGTTTTGAAATTCTGTATCATTTTTTATTGTTTTTTGTTGTTTTCTTTTTGACCTGGTGGGTTTTGGGGGGAGGTTGTTTTGTTTTTTCTCTTTAAAATAAGAAATGAAATGAAATCAGTTTGCCCCGTGCCCTTCTCTATGTTGCTTTTCTAGATTTCCATGGTGTTTAGGCATCTTTGTGAGTTCCCAGAACTCTCTCATTTTTGCTCCATTGGATATAGTTTCTCCTTCATTACACTGATTCTTCTTATTTATAGAGATGCACAGAGGTTCTTCCCTCAAGCCTATTGTTCTTGACATGTCTGTGTATGTGAGCCAGTTGTCTCTGACAGTGGAGCCGTGTTGTTAGTCAGCTTTCCATCACTGCAACACAATAACTGAGAAAATTTATCAGAAGGACAGATTTTTTTGGACTCACTTTGGAGGTTTCAGCCCATGGTGGTTTGTTCCATTTCTTCGGGGCCTGTAGTGTAGCATAATATCAGGGTCAGGAGCACATGCAGAGCAACGGGGCTTTACTCAGATGGCTTGAAAGCAAAAAAAGAGGGGAAGGAAGGGGCTGGGACACCGATGATCCCTCAACAGCATGCTGCAGTGAGCTAACTTGTGTCCTCCAGGCCCCATCACCTAGAGGTCCACCACCTCCAAATTGTGCCATTAGCTGGTAACCAAACCTTCAATATATCAGCCTTTGGAGGACAGTAAAAATCTAAACCATAACAATTGTATTTCAGAGTTCTGAGATTATTACCTAATAAATTTGTGTTTTAACAAGAGTTTATATGGATAACCTCATGCACGGTGTCCAAAATTAGTTGCCTGATGCAAAATCAGAATTATAGCATTGTGGACGGATTGGCTGCACATAACTCCTAAAATATTAAAACCTACAAAAATAATTGGAAAGTATATTGTCTTCATGCAAAAGCAAATACTATGAAAATCAGTTTAATTCTTTGATTAGTGTTTAGTAACAAACCAAGCATAATAAGCCCACTCTGAGATAGGGAGAGGATTTAAATACTACCCAGACTTTGTATGCTATCAGATTCTGACTCTGTTTCTAGAGAATTACATGATTTTCTTAAACTTTTAACATGTGAATCTTGTCTGGCCCCAATAACAACAAGATTTGAAAGATCTAGTGGGTATGTTTTTTTTTTTTTTTTTTTTATTTTAGAAACATAAAAGTACAAAAACATATTGACAAACAGACACCTATTATCATAGAAAATAGTACAATCACAACTAATCTATAGACAAGGTGATATGGTCTCAACAGTAGTTGTTGTTTTATCCATTGATATCTTCGAATTGTAGATGTATGGACCCATATACAGACATGCAAATTT